>CAUYON010080299.1:0-97589 GCA_963573935.1 Arctocebus calabarensis | reverse complement strand
AACTCAGGTTGGTGTCAGAATTGATGTGAAGTGTAGGATATCCAGCTGGGGTTGAGAGAATGGAAGTGAATTGCCGTAGGTGAAAAATACTTACACTTCTGATGTCACAAGTGAAGTATTGCGACTGCACGGAGAAAAACCAGTTGGGTTTCTCTGATTCACAGATCTGGGCAAAGACATGCCATATAATTCTGGCCCATAAAGCAAGTGACAAAGTCTAGTGTGGAGAAACCGACAGAAACGAACAAGGCTTCTTCCTTTGGATATTATTATTTATGGACATGCTACCTGGAACTAGAGTTTTCTTTTACCAGCTTAAGGATCAAGCTAAAACACATCCAGGGCAGAATCATACAGCAGTGGACCGGTAGATACTGATTATACCTAGAATGGAGCGATGTTCCCTTGAGCAGATTCTTGTTAAGACAACAGAGATTTTTAAAATATTTAATCCAGTTGGTCTGGAGCTTTCTGTTACTCACAGTCCAAATCACACTAATGATACAGTTGGTTAACCTAATACATCATCAAAATCAGGAAGAGAGTTTGCTCACCATATGTGGCTAACAATCACACCACAAGACGCTCAACCTTATTAGTCATTAGGGAGATGTAAACAAAAAGAGTAAGGTACCTCTCCAAAGCACTAGAAAGACTAAAATTAAAAGAAAAATTGCTTTTCTAAAATAAATTTAGAGCACACAAGGAGCAATAGAAACTCTTACAGATGACTGATGGGGTAAATTAGAAAACTGTTTGGTAATTTCTACTAAAGAAAGGTGTAAAGGATGGTGCCCAGAGAGGGGGCGGGAGTGCAGATGTCCGGGCCAGGTGTATTGAAAGGGGAGGGGTTGCATAATATTCTACAGTACACATGTACCACAATTTATTAATCCATTAGAGGGTCGATGGGTACTTGGGCTTCTTGCATGACTTTCCTGTTCCGCCTGATCCGGACTGATCTAAGAGTAATGGTGCCTGTCATCTTTTCAGAGTTATGGTTTTCTCATCTTTTTGCCCTTCCATCTTTTATCCTACATAGCCCCCTGGTGCAAGTCAGGGGCAGATGGTATCCATGTCATGGGGTGATGAGGCTGCTGGCACCCATCTCACTAGAAGGCCTTCCCTTTCCCACTCTTTGGGTCAGCCTGGGCTCTCAGAATCCTGACATCCGCAGGCCCTCTCCTGAGCACCAGAACACTCCAGCTGCTTCCTTCCTGTCAGCCTGCTCAGGTCTCCTGTGACGTGGGGATTCGGTTTCCCCATCTACCCTGACAGCCTCCCTATGCCTCTTCCTCTCCCGCCCAGAGGCAGCGTGACCTGGGCGCAGGCAGCCCACCCTCCCACAGCAGAGTACGATTTCGAATCCTCAGCGTCTGACCTCAGGCAGCCACTGAACACCTCTGACCTCAGTTTCCCCCTCGGAAAAGGGGGATGTGAATAGCACATACTCACAGGGCTGATGTGAAGATTAAAGGAATTGACTATGTATCCAGGTCTTGGAACAGTGCCTGGCCCTTAGCAGAGGTTCATTTTTTCCCTCTTTCTTTTTTTTTTCTTCAAGAGTCTCTGCAACTCTCCGGACTCTCTAGCCCATTTGCAACTGGTGTGGCACGCTTCAAAAATTTTTTAAAAATCATTCATTAAATGCTTTTTGAAAGAAGTTCAAAGCACAGTAAGTATATTCTTTTTTTCATTCCTTTTTGATGGATATAATTTAAGTGTGCGACAGAAGCTTCTCTATAGGTTCAAGTGTGCTGTGAAGTAGAAAAGCCTGGAAAGCACTGCTCTAGCCCAGCAGGAGGTTCAATAGAGTCTTGAAGGTTACCTGGAAGAGCCTTAAGACTAATTATCATGTCATTAGCATTAATTTCTGCTCCCTGACAAAACCACAACCTACATTGTGGTCCATACCTACCACGGCTCTCAGAGAGGCGCATAGGAGGTCCTCATGCCCAGTAAGTCTCTGGTTCCGAGGCGACCTCTGACCCCCAAGGTGGGCCTGATCCAGACAATATAAAAGAGAATTGGCCGCCACGACCCAGGCCTTTTCCTTGTACAGATGATGGAGGATGTTTGCCACTGTCTATGCTGAATGGATCTGCTTGTAAGCCTGTATCCTGCTCTCCTCTGTAAGCTTATCTTTCTCGTTCTCTTTCTTGTTTTTTGAAAGAATTTAGAAAATATATTATTGGGTGGATGCCTATGGCTCAGTGAGTTGGACCCTGGCCCCATATACCTAGGGTGGAGGGTTCAAACCCGGCCCCAGCCAAACTGCAGCAAAAAAGAAAATGTATTATCATTTTTGCATCATAGCACAGAGGTACCTATTACATAATTGAGTCTATAAAATTGGTGAAAGTCTCAAGCTATTGCCCTGGGTAGAGTGCTGTGGCATCACAGCTCACAGCAACCTCACAGCAACCTTAAGCCTCTTGGGCTTAAGCGATTCTCCTGCCTCAGCCTCCCAAGTAGCTGGGACTACAGGCTCCTGACACAATGCCAGGCTATTTTTTGATGGTAGTTCTCATGGTTATTTGGCAGCCTCAGGCTGGATTTGAACCCACTAGCTCCGGTGTATGTGGCTGGCACCTTAGCCGCTGAGCCACAGGCACCGAGCCATCTTTCTCATTCTTAATAAATTTTGTTTCACACTTGCCTTACTTTGGGATGTCTGTTTATTTTTCAACCACGAGCATCCAGTAACCCAGGACCCAGGCAGCTGCCTGAAACCCAAAAGAAGCAGCTACTATCCCGAGTCCATAAAAACAAGCTCCTCTTACATCTGGTGACTAGGGTCCAAAATTCCAGGCTTTTCACCAGAGCACTTTACAGATCAAAGTTAAGCAGGGAAATTTAATAAAGCTCCCGCCTCGTGTGTGATTATTCTCAAAGCACAGCGTTCACTTTGGTTCACCAGAATCCCCCCTTCAGGCCTCAGTGTTTCTCTGATTCAGGTCATTAGAAGGGGAGATAATATTTTTGGCAGACACGCTAGGCTCTTTTCTTTTTTAGGCAGCAGGCAATGCCAAACCAAGAATGTAAACAGGCCATTGGTTTGACTTTGATTTCTTCACGTGTGAGGAAAGCAGTAACAGGCTGCCGCACTTTTGCCGGGGGGCAGCAATTAAGCAGGTTGAGAGGAGACTTGAGCAAGGCAGGGACTCGCTCTGAAGTGAAGTTTCGGGAATTTGCTCTGTCGGAGCTGTGATTCATGCGGAGATCTGAGAGGAAGCCCAAAGACTAATGAAACTACCGTCCCGTAAACTCCAAGCTAAGCAACTAACAAGGCTTCTAGACCTTGGTGGAATCAGAAGGTTTCTAGTTTTCATCACAGAAGGTATCTCTGCCAACTGGGCCTAGAACATTTCATGTTGATGGAGAACCCTCATTTTTCACATATTTGCATACTGGTCACATATGTCTCCTAGGGATCAGAGTGGCAGTAAACAGCAAAGGCTTCCTTAGGTATTTATACCTGTAGGAATTGCCATGGCGGAGTGTTACGCCTTGACTGAGGTGCTCCCCGGGACTCCCGGCTTATTGAGGGGACCCCCAAATTCTAAGGCTTGTGTCTCAGTTCAGAAGATAACAGGAATTAGCGGGCAAGAGGGTCCAGCACTTTTGATTTCAAAAGACCAATTTATTCATTTATCTTGGGAAACCAGCCTAGGAATTGATGCTGGGCATTTATCTAAGACATCACTGCCTTTCCAGGCAGGAGGCCCAAGAGGCAGATAAAAGCATGGCTCAGAAGTTGTGGGGGGTGCAAAAGAGTAAAGTACTTGGAAATGGGGTGGCCTGTGACTCAAAGGAGTAAGGCGCCAGCCCCATATAACGGAGGTGGTGGGTTCAAACCCAGCCCCGGCCAAAAACTGCAAAAAAAAGAAAAGAAGTTCTTGGAAATGGTTGAAGGAATATTTGTTCGGAGCAACGTTCTCTGAGACGTCTTGTGCCATGGTGACCTGCACAGAAGAGGCAGTCGCTGTGTCACAGTTGTGCTTGTGTCTTTCGTACTGTGCCTTCATATCCAAGGCCATAGCTTGGGTCTTGCACAGCTTTGTGTTTAGTGACTAGTAACACTAAAGTCATGTGAAATAAATGCTGAATTAAGGAAAAAACACTTTGTTTCTGACCTTGAAAAATAAATTTGGTTTTAGGGCAGCAGAATTATTCTGCGTTGAAAGAGCTCAGGGAATTTCACCCCAAAATGTGACCCCTGGGTGTAAAGAACATCTTGAATTAAAGGTCCTTAGAGACCAACAGGCCTTAGAAGGGCGTTTCCCTCTGCCCGTATTAAACCAGGTGGACCCGTCAAAAAGGAAAAAATTCTCCCCCACATCCCCGTTATCTCAAAGTATTGCGGGGGAGATGATCAAGACTTGGCCCAACCCATTTTATTTATTTTTATTTTTTTCCTTTTATTAAGTCATATACACACAGGTCATGAATACATTTATGCTTATGTGGGGTACAATGTGTTGATTTTTTTTATACAATTTGGAGTGCTTACATCAAACTAATTAATGTAGCTTTCTCCTCATTTACTTGATTATTGTGTTAAGACGTTTATGTTCTAGACTAGATGGATTTGAGTTGTACCCTTGCAATATGCTCCATGGGTGTGCTCCCACCATTTACCCTCCCTCTTCCTCCCTCCTCTCCCCTCCTCCCTCCATTTCTCTCCCTCATCCTGGGCTATAGATGTGATCTATCTTTCATAAGAAAGTGTGAGTAAATATAAATTGGTTTCATAAAAGTACTGAGTACATTGGATGCTTTTTCTTCAGTTCTTGAGATGCTTTACTTAGGAGAATATGTTCCAGCTCCATCATGGGCCCAACCCATTTTAAACTCTCGCTCTCTCTCTCATTTAATTTCCAAAGTCATCCTCCCTACACCACTTATTGCCACTCAAGAGAATTACTTCTCATCCCCCCTCCTATCTAAAATGAGGGAATAGAAACTTCTAGACCACTAGGATATAGAGTAATTGCCCTGCTATTCTCCTCTTGTGCATAGTAAACAAATTAGTGATTTCCTTCTTTTGCCAGTTGCCACTATGGTGAGTTGATCTTTCAGCAAACCCTCCCGGTGAACAGGAAGGGTGAACACATCCAAGTGCTGCACATCAACGTAACATGGAACGTATAAGAGTGAGAGTGAACCCAACAGTGAACTCTGGACTCTGGGCGATAATGTGTGAGAGTGGGCTCAGGGACTGGGTAGGGGCCAAGGGACCTCGAGGGCCCCTGAAATATCAGAAGGCAGATGAGCTGGAGAAATGGCCTAGAAGCTTACTTACCATGTGCACACAGGAGCCTTCAGAATGAAGACCCGAAGCTACAGTGAGATTGTCCACGTTAGGCCCAGCAAAGTATGGATAGCCATATAGGAATGTGGCGATGGGACAAAAAGGGTATGACCTACAGCTGACAGGTGGGGTGAGGAAGCCCAGCAGGGCCTGCCTGTTGAGCTTCTGCTTGGTCTCTCTGAGCAGCAGCCCTTCCTTTGGAGCGTAGGGCAGAGCCCTCTGTGGAACAAGGGGTCTTAAGACCTATGGTCAAATAGGGAAAGACAGAGATTTTCTTTATGGCCAGTTTTTACAGAGAACGGCAGAAGGAAAGTGAAAGAAATAATTTTGGGTTCCATGGCTTGAGGGAGAACAGGCTCCCATTTCTACGACCCACCTTGGGGCAGAAGGAGGAAGAGCCTGGTCTAGTTCCTACGGCCTCAAGGAGAATGAGACCGGGAGCCAGCAGGGGAGGGGAGGGCGGAGGGAGACTTTTGCTTCTAAGGCCTTTGTTTGGGGTATTTTTCTGAGCCCCAACAATTGTCACAAAGGTTCCTCTTGGGTGGGGATGCTAGAGGGCACACGGGGACTCCCTGTACTTCTGCTCAATTTTACTGTGAGCCTAAAACTGCTCTAAAAATCAAAGTTTACAGGACACCGAGTCAGATTCCAACACGGAGCAGTGCTGGGTGAAGTTATGCACGGCAGAGAGAACAGCATAGGGAAAGCACAAGTGTCAAGGCCGTGGTCCTGGGTGCACTGGGGAGTCTGGACTCTGGAACCTTAGTGACAATCCAGTGTGGCTCAGTGAAACTACACATGTCAGGAGAATCATAAGAGGTAGGGCAGAAAACAGTTTAGAGGATGAGGGTCTTTGTGTACACAACGAACACACCTGAAAGGGCTGCAGCAGCAACAAGGTAAGCAAATGAAAGTGAAATATCACTGCTCCGGAGTCCTAAAGGACCTCTGTCCCCCCATAGTGAGGCCAGTCATCTCAGCTGTCACCCTCCCCAAGGCCCCCCTTCTTATGCCCTGATGGCTGAGAGCTTGTCTCTGTACACTCAGGACCCCATCCAGCTCCATCGAGGACATGTGCACATGAGATGCTCCTTCCTTCCCAGACCGTGACAGAGAATCTAGAGATGAAATGTTTTTCCACTAACATAGATAAAATGACTTCTGTTTTTAAGAGCCTTAAATCCAGTTGGAAAATAATTTAATAGTTAACAGGGTTCCTTGTAGAGGGAATGAGGTCTGAGTTGGAGACATGGATTCAATCTTCTAGCGCTTCCCTGATGAGCTCCTGACCTTGGACAAGTTACTTACCCACATAGTTCCTCAACTGCAAATTAAGGACCATATCACGCAATGTTGAAAGTTGGTATAGGTTAAAATTGCTAACACAGTTGCCTATAGCATAGCAGGTGGTAATAAATGCCAGGAGTTTTTATTCTTTCTTAAAATACCTAGCATACCTTAGAATATTATTTGTTATCTATCTTCTTAGAAACAATGAAAGTGCTAAGTACAAGCAGTATGCTGGGATGGTGTGGAATAAAGTGAATAGGGAAGATTTTTTTTCTCCTTCAAAGAATGTAACTTCATTAAAAAGGACTCCAGAATAAAACAAGAATGCATTCCATGGAAGGGTTCAAGGGCAAAACAGGTGTTCACGTTTCCTTCTTCAGCCTGACAGGTTAACTCAACGTTTCCCTGACGTGTAGTGACATCATGCCCAAGGATATTGCAGGTAAACATTTGTTAATTAATAGTGGGCCATTCATTAGGGAGAGCTGTGAGGTAAAGGAAGCAAGCACATGGGGAGGAGGAAATTTAGAAATCACAAAGGTAGGGACCCTGGCAAACAAAGAAGGGAAAGGGGAAGGATGTGAATGACTCCATGAGCAAAGTGGAAGTGATTCAATTTCATTCTCGTCTATTTTCTAAACCTATGAAGGAATAGTAAAAAAAAAATCCCAGAGAGATTACAGCCTATCTTTCTTTATCCTTCGTTTATCATTAAATTTACATATGGGAGGGTCTTTGACTCCTCAGGAAAGAGTGCACCTGCATGCCAGCTGCCTGCACGTGGGTGTCTTTGTAAAGTCTCACACCCACAGGGGCAAGGACCGCAACTGGGCCAGAATTTCCCTGTATCAGAATCTGCTGGGCTCTGATAACTGGCTGTCTTCTATCTCCGGTTGAGGGGAGAGGAATTTTAGGCCAGCAGAGAACACCAAAGTTGGCCACTTATTGTCAGCAGCACTCTCAATGGAGCCCACTCGCTGGTCTTGCTGGCCTCACAGATGTTGGCAGACGTCTTCAGCCTTGTGGACCAGAGAATCTATCTCCTGGAAAGGTCTTTCCATACGCTCAACTAGCATTAGTAGGTAATAGTGAGGGCTATAGCACACCAAAATAGCATCACAGGAGCTTTGGGAATTAAACTGCCATTGGAACCACAGGCCACAGAATAGCTGAGGAACTTCTAAACATACACAAGGTGACTGCATGCTAAAATGAAATATCTAAATATGACCCAGAGTCTCCTAACCCAGCTGAAATGACCGGGATACAATAAAAATCATCCATCATAATAAGAACAAGGAAGTCACAACCTGAGTGAAGAAAGGCAATTAGCAGATACCAACACTAAGAGAAATCAGATGTTGGAATTGTCCCACAAGGATGTTAAAACAGACATCATAAAAATGCTTCAACAGCAATTGGAAATTACCTTGAAACAAATAAAAAAAATTGAGATTATCAGCCAAGGAATAGAAGTCATACAAAGAGCCAAATGTAAATTGTACAACTTAAACATGCAATAAAAGAAATCAAAAATTCTTTTTTTTTTTTTTTTGTAGAGACAGAGTCTCTCTTTATCACCCTTGGTAGAGTGCCGTGGCATCACACAGCTCACAGCAACCTCCAACTCCTGGGTTTAGGTGATTCTCTTGCCTCGGCCTCCCGAGTAGCTGGGATTACAGGTGCCTGACACAACGCCTGGCTGTTTTTCTGTTTTTGCAGTTTGGCTGAGGCTGAGATTGAACCCGCCACCTTAGGTATATGGGGCCTGCACCCTACTTGATGAGCCACAGGCACCGCCCAGAAACCAAAAAATTCTCATTGGATGAGCTCAATAGTACAGTAGCGATAACAGATGATGTCATTAGATTACCTGAGGGCAGATCAATGGAATTTACTTCATTTGAACCACATAAAAAATAGGCCAGGAAAAAAAAGTGGACAGATACTCAGGAAACAGTAATGGATGAAGAAGAGTTAACATTATTATCAGCATCTTAGAGTGAGAGTATGTGACTAAAAAAAATACTAAAAGAAATAATCACTGAAAACTTCTCAAATGTGGAAATAGGCATAAACTTCTGGAATCAAGAAGCTGAGTAAACTTAACGCAGATAAATCCATGGAAAGATATATCACTGTTAAAATCCCGGCAAAGAAAAAAATCTGGATGGCATCCAGAGGGAAATAACACCCTATGTATAGAACATCAATCCAAATGATTTGGATTTCCCAGCTGAAACCATAAAGAACAGGAGAAAGAATACAACAATTTTTTTCATATGCTGGAAGAAAAGAATTGTCAAGTGTATATTCTTCATCAGATGAAACTACCCTTCAGGAATGAAGACGAAATAAATTGTCACATAAACAACGACAACAACAAAAACTAAATAAATATGTTGCTAGTTGACCTACCCTTAAGCACTGGCTGAAGAAATTCTTCAAACAGAAGGAAATGATAAAAGAAAGGAACATGCAGCTCGGGAAGGAAGACCAAGGAGAAGAACACGTGTATCCCACGCACTATCATCTTCAAGAGTTTTTGAAATCATATATGATGATTGAAGCAAACATTATGACACCATTGGATACTAAAGACAGTGATATTTAAAAAATGGGAAAGTAAAGTGCTAAATGGTAGTAAAGTTCACACTTCATTAAAAATACACTGTGGGCTCGGCGCCTGTGGCTCAAGTGGCTAAGGCACCAGCCACGTACACCTGAGCTGGCGGGTTCGAATCCAGCCCGGCCCACCAAACAACAATGACGGCTGCAACCAAAAAATAGCTGGGCGTTGTGGTGGGCGCCTGTAGTCCCAGCTACTTGGGATTCTGAGGCAGGAGAATCACTTGAGGCTTGGAGTTGGAGGTTGCTGTGAGCTGTGATGCTACAGTGCTCTATCCAGGGTGACATCTGTCTCAAAAATAAATAAATAAATATATAAATACATAAAATAAAAGTACACTGTGATAAGTTACATGTGTCCGCTATAATATCTAGAATAACCACTAAGAAAACCATACAGAGACAGACTCAAAAACACTATGAATGGATCAAAGTGAAATTCTGCAAGAACTCCACAGTTGCAAAATAAAGATGCTCCTGGGCTTATCATGGGGTTCTATACAAATATAATTTAACACACCTACCCTGCCAGATATGGCAGCTCTGCCTCAGAACACTTAACTTAGCCTGGAGTTGGGCAGAATCATGTAATACAAAGCCCTCTTTCAAGTAAGTGTTGAATGTCTTACGTAATTTATTGAATACTGTACTGAAAGGGAAAACCAGAATGGTTGTATGAATCCTCACCAGGAACACACATACACACTGGGTCAGAAGAATTTTAGAAGTATCGGACTAAAATTAATTGCTGGATAATGAGAATGCTACAGCAGCTGGGGCATCGATTCTCTCTTTCTGATGAGGCTTGAGAATAGTCTTGAGGGAGAGTCTGGGGTGTCAGCAATTGTTGATAGTTTAGCAGTTGTACAATCTTCAGAAAGATGGCAAGTTTTGATGGTACAATTTGTTTCTTCTTTTTATTATGTATTTATCTAAGGCAAGTAAGAGTATCCTGTCCTCTGCCTATCAGAGCTTGCAAATCTCTTGTAATTGACATCCGTTTCTTCTGCCGTCCATCCCAACTGCTGATACGTGTAGCAGCAAAAGCCTCTGCTATTTTCTTTGCTGTGCCCTTTTCTTCCTATACTTTGATCACCTCCCCACTGGAAAGCATTTAGCCTCAATGCAAATAAGCTCACGAACATCCTCTTCATCAATGTGCAATTCTGCCTATTTCCTGAGTACTAATACCTCATTACCTTTCTTCAAATGCTGTTCAGGCATTGCCATGGGACGTCTTGTGCTGCTTTGGTGTTCTGGGTAACACATAGAATGTTAAAACATTCAAAACTGCCAGAGTATTAGGCCAGATCTAGCCTCTTCAACAGCCTGTGCAAGGGTTTGGCGTAAATAGTAAGCTTAGAATGTAGCTATTGTGCCTTGGTTCATTGGTTGAATAAGCATAGTTGTATTCAAAGGCATGCATGAGGTCTGACAACTAAGTTTGTGAACTTGCCATATACTCTGCCTGAATGAAGCTTAACAGACCAAATAAACATTGATAGAGAAACAGGAAAATCTTCACTGAAAATTGTGGCCAACAACCCATGGCTCTTATATCACAACAATGCGCCACTCACATGGTGGTACTTTCTGTGAAGGAGCTTTTAGCCAGTAAACAAATAACCGTATTGGAACACTCTCCCTACTCACCTGATCTGGCTCCTAATGGCATTTTTCCTTACTTGAAGATACAGGAAATATTTAAAGGAAGACCTTTTGGTGGCCTAAGGACAGCAAGGGTAATATGATGACGGCTTTAATGGCCCTTCCAGGAAGAGAGTTCCGAAATTGCCTTGAGGATGGAGAAGGAGCTGGCGTTGGTGCCCAGCTTCCCAAGGGAGTGCTTCAAAGGGGACCCTGGGGATATTCAGCAGTGGGGGGTGGAGCACTTTTGTAGGGTGAGTTCACAAACTTCATTGTCAGACCTGTGCCCAACATTTCCATGGAGACGCACATCTCCTAATATGCTTCAGGTGCCTGGAGCCTTGTCTAAGATCAGACAATGCTTTGAACCCTGCAGCATTTTCACCCCAAACCAGCATTGCATTCTTTTTTTTTTTTTAAAGAAGTAGAATTTATTTATTTTTATTTTATTGCAGTTTTGGGTGGGGCCAGGTTTGAACCCGCCATCTCTGGAATATGGGGCTGGCACCCTACTCCTTGAGCCACAGGCGCTGCCCCAGCATTGCATTTTTTTTTTTTTAGGGAACATTGCATTCTTGAATGGAATGTTATTTTGCCTAAAATATTCACTTGCCTGTAGAATAAGACAGTTTAAAAAACAGTCTTCAAGGCTTGGCGCCTGTGGCTCAACGGGCTAAGGCGCCAGCCATGTACACCTGAGCTGGCGGGTTCGACTCCAGCCCGGGCCTGCCAAACAACAATGTCAGCTGCAACCAAAAACTGGCCGGGTGTTGTGGCAGGTGCCTGCAGTCTCAGCTACTTGGGAGGCGGAGGCAGGAGACTCGCTTGAGCCCAGGAATTGGAGGTTGCTGTGAGCTGTGATGGCATGCACTCTATCCAGGGTGACAGCTTGAGGCTCTGTCTCAAAACAAAACAACAAAACAGTCTTCAAACAATGGTGATGTCATCCCATGTAGTGAGGGCAATAATAAACAGGAGGTGGGTGGCTATTGACCTTCTTGAATAACCTAGGGTTCTCCAAGTGAAACTACCTATATTAAAGTAATTTAAATCCATAGGGCAAGAAATGTGATAAAAGACTGCTTTTTAGGAAGTATAGACACAGCTAAAAGTTACCCAGCAATTGTTTCATAGCTAGCCTTCTTATAATTGCTTACCACTTACTGACTACTATAAGATTTGTGACTTTCCAATCCCTTCTATAGATAGCATCACTATTGGAAAGCCTAAAACTGGTCTTTGAAATATCTTCCAGACTCTGCATTCAGGGGAACAAACTGCTGTCAACTGGACTAGTGACCATGTATGGCAACCCTCTACCCAGAAACTATCTCATTACAAGAAGAAAATTTCTCCTTCTCAACCCTATGAGTTCATCTCTAGCCAATCAGCAAACCCAATTCTCTAGCCCTTTGCTACCAGACAACCTTTAAAAATCTTAACCCTCAAATTCTTCGCAAAACAGACTTGAGAAATTTCTGTTGTCCCCTCACTTGGCACCCTGCAACATTAATCTCTTTTTCCACTAAAACCCTTTCTGTCTTAGAGTACAGGCCTCCTTTTGAGCAGCAGGCCATACAATTCAATGGAGTGGAAATGTAAGTGGTAGAGGAGAGCAGACTTTGCTTTGAACCCTGCAACATTTTCACTCTACACCAGCATTGCATGATGTGATCTTTGAGTGCCTTGAAGCTTGGCATTCTCTGGGACTCTTGGTAGATATGTGTGAGCTCTGGCATATGCTTCCAGAACAAGGTCATTTCATCAATATTAAATATTTGTTCTGGAAAATCTTTCTTCTCCACAATTATCCTATGCAACTCTTCATGAAAAGCTTCAGTACTTTCAGTATCATCACTTGCTGTCTCATTGCTGACCTTCATCTTAAGAAAATTATTAGGCCTTTGGAGTGTTGGAACCATCCACAACTTGTTGGGAGAACCCGTGTGTTGGCACGGCCCCTGGCAGGCTTTTCTAGTACAGGCAGATCATGCCTTAGCCGCATCATTACTGGACCAGGCTGTATGTGCTTCTGTAGCTGGTCTTCCAGCCATATGACAAATTTTCTGTATCATCAATCAGCCCAACTCTTTTTCTTTGTGATGACAGTGGATTTAGCCAATGCTGACGATTCACTGCATCACGGACTTGCTCCTTCTTCTTTAAAATGAGGACGGTTTGTGCCAGGGCCATTACTGGCTTGCCACCTTCATACTGGGAATTATGTTAAGTTTTACCTCGGGAGTCATTGCCTTTCTCTTCTTTCCCCTGATACAGATGGGTGTTTTGTAGACAAGATGGGAAATAAAAATACAAATCACAATATCCAAAAAACACCAGCATCTGTGCTGTTCCACACTGCTGTTTCAACTGAGAGTGCATCAGTGGTTGACCCTGGTGGTTGCGTGGGTGACTGGGCACTGTGGCACACTCCCTCTGTCCAGCATTGCCAGAGGGTACCGTACCGCATATCAACAGGACAGGAAATGATCATAATTTAAAACCCAGAGTGTGGTTTCTCCTGAATGCATTTCACTTTCACACCATCATAAAGTCAAAAACTCCTAGGTCCAACCATTGTAGGTTGGAAACCGTCTCTACTCTTACCTCAGGCAGCAACTTAAGGATGGCCCTAAACCCACTAGTAACATAGAAATGCTCTAGGCAAGGGGTTGGGACACTTTTTCTGTAAAGAGCCAGACAGTAAATATTAAATGTTTTAGGCTTTCTGGGTTACACGATCTCTTGCAACTACACCAACTCTGCGCTTTCATCAAGAAAGCAGCCATAGTTGATTCATAAATAAATGATATAGTTATGCATCAATAAAATAAATAAATGATATAGCTATGTGCCACTAAAATTTTATTTGTGGAACCTGAAAATTAAATTTCATGCTATTTTCAAGTGTCATGACCTATTACTCTTCTTTGATTTGTCTTCAATTACTTAAAAGTGTGCATGGGCTATATAAGAAAAAGTGGTGGGCTGGACTTGGCCCATAGGCTGAAGCTATTAATTCCTGTTCTAGGGCAAGAGACAGCCTGTTAAATATTAGCCTAGCTTCTGGATAGAAAAAGTATTAAACTTGGTTACAATGACTATAATTTGTATTTTGTAACGTGGAATTTATGAAGTAGTTTTTCAAAAGATTAAGAAGAAATATATCCTAAGTACAATAAGGTAAGAGATAGTAGAGCTGTTTCTGTATGTGCGTATATCTTCCCACACACAGACACAAACAACACGGAGTAAATAGACATTTTTAAGTTCCTTGTCTGTAAAGGAAGGGTTAATCTGTAGACTATTAATTACTCTGACATCCATATTCAAACTGCTGCTGACACCAAGGAAATATTCTGCATTCATATTCAAAGTTGATAAACCTTGAAAAATCCTGCTGCTGGAAGTGTGAGTGAATTTGTTTTCATCAGCAGTTTCTTTTCAGCGGCAGCCTGGAACAGGGGTCCTGGCTTTGTTGGGGGCTGGCAGTCACTCCGAATGAGGCTGTAATTGAGTCAGAGATCCTTCAGAGGACGTCCTTATGAACAACGCAATCTTTTTACCTACCCGAGGAGAATCTGTCTTTCTGAAAGGAGCTATTTATTCTACTCATTACTTGTAGGCTTTCAAGTAAAGTTTGGGCATCATCAGAGCTACAGAGATGACAATTATTTGCCTCCTTCAGTGATATGTCAAAGTTAATGGGGGTTGTCAAAAAATCTAGGTGATTTTAGTTTAGGAGAAAACCTAGATATCATTCACAGCTCCTAATCATTTTGTCACTTTAGTTTTGAGAAACTCCCCAATTTTATGCTCACTGTTTTGGAATTCTCATATATAGCACGGGGTAGTTGCATTCTTTAGGACTTTGTTAAGAACCATTGTGAAATTTTAAGCCAAACATAGCTGATAGAGATAAAAATTTCTGATGAGGTTCAGGCACAGTGGCTCGCACCTCTAATCCTGGCACTCTGGGTGGCCGGAGCAGATGAATTGCTTGAGGTCTGGAGTTTCAGACCAGCCTAAGCAAGAATGAAACTCCCGTCTCTACCAAAATGGAAAAAACTAGCCAGATGTGGTGGCGTGCACTGGCAGCCCCAGCTACTCAGGAGGCTGAGGCAGGAGGGTCACTGAGCCCAGGAGTTTGAGGTTGCTGTGAGCTGTGAGCTGTGATGTGGCCACTTCACTCCACCTGGGGCCATTCAGGGAGACCCTGTCTTAAGAAACAAACAAGATGCTGATGAGTAACTTTAACATCATACAGCCATTTGTTCCCAAAGCTACTTCTCAAACTTTTTAAAAAACTTTGTCCCCTAAAACACTCTTATGCTATTTTCTGCATACTCACAACAAAGGAGAATTTTGTGTAAAATTTTTCTATGGGTAGGAAGTAGACAGGATTTTTCAAACTACGTGAACCTTCCCTTGCCGAGATTCTGATACAGCCCTGTGAATGTGGGGGTTTGAATCACATCATCCAAGATTCTCTGTGTCTGATTCTCAGACTTCTCCGCGGCACTCACAGTGACTTACTACAGACTATTGACCCGTTTTTTCCTTCCCGCCAATTCTCTAACCCATGAGCAATTTGATACCAGGATGAAGATAACAATTTTCTTCCACCATAACTTCTCATTGGTCAGGAAAAAAAGAACGAAATAAACGTCTGCCTGCTGCAAAATCCTTCTCGTGGTGCAGCAAACTCAAAACAAAGCTGATCAACTTTTTCCGTGCTCTGGAGAGGCAGCTAGACCCCACTTGTACCTTAGCAGGAGAAATTCCGGAGATCCTGGGGAGGTCAGGAGGAGGAAGGCCAGGGTGGATGGCCTTCCTGGCAATTGTAGCTGCTAGATTTCCTTCCTGGCAGCGGTTCATCCAACTGTGGCCTCATTTCTGTGTTATCTCAGCATGTTGGTGACCTGTCCAGAGTCTAAGCAGGAATATTCCTTTGCCACGGGGGGGAGAAACAAGGCTAAAGAAGAGAGTGCTGGTCCAAGCCACGCGGTCAGCAGGAAGAAGACCGACGGTGGAAATCAACGTGATCTGACCCTTTCCAACTGCCTCCCCTTGAGGGGTCGCACGCCGACTGACGCTGCTGTCCAGCCCACACCAGGACTGAGCCCGAGAGGAGAATGTGCACTGCCGGGGCCTCCCTTGGGGCCGGCGCTCACTTACTTACAGAGTTGCACCATGTTGTCAGAGGGCACGTCCCCTCCCAAGGGACAGTGTGGTCCCCTAACTGGTTGATGAGGACGGTGTAAGGAACTGGCCCCTAGCCCTCAGGCAGAACTACTCTGACCGGTCATTCAGTTCCCAGAGGATTGGCTGAGGCCTCTGCTGTGATCTTGAAGAGTGAATTCCTGTCTCTGCACTGCCCCGCCTCCCGCCCCTGCATTCCTCCTGAATGAAGGACATTCCTTTCCATTTGGACTTCTGCAAATGTCCCCTCAGAGTCTACTTTTTCAAAGAAGCCGATTCAAAACAAGCAAGAATCCCCGAGGACAGGACTGTCTTCTCTTAAACAGCTCGTTCTCTTTAGCACCCTGCACTCACTGCAATCCGCGTGGTCAGACACCGTACCAACTTTCAGCAATCGTAACATGAGTGAGTGACGTGACTTCCCCTCAAAGAGCTCCTAGTCTACTAACGAAGAATAAAATGTGTAAAAGTAATCTAAAGGATTATTTATTTTGTAAGAAATTGTGGGATTACAGAAAAAGGTAACTGTTGTAACTGATGCCAACCTTGAGAGAGAAAAGAGATGAGAAAAACTTCTGGAAAAAGTGATGAGAACTAAAATTATAATATTTTTATTTTAAAAATTGTTTATTAAGGTTTAATTTGCATACCATAATATCCACGCCTTTAAAATGTGTGATTCAGAGGTTCTTAATAGATTCACAAGGTTGTGTAACCATAACTGCTATCTAACTATTCCCAAGTTCATCATCCCCTCCGAAAAACCTTGTACCCATTAGCAGTTACTCCCCATTTGCCCTTCCCGCTGACCACTGGCAACCACTCTGCCACTTTCTGTGTGTGTGGATTGGCCTAGCGCAGCCCTACACGAATCCCCCCTTCCTCTCCTGAGACAAAGGAGGCCAAGGACCCAGTTCACCTTCACCCACCCCCGAGGTTCACACCTGAGGGCCCCACTTTCTGGGATAGCTATACAATTTGCCCACCTCCTACGGCCCCACATAAAAGGTCTCTAGCTACCCCCCGCCCCGTGTGGATGCCATCTTTGTCCTGCCCAGGTGGGTCGCTGTTCCTTTCAATAAAGCTGACCCGAACCTCTCTGCTCCCTCTCAGCCTCATCTCTGGGTGCCTCTGGTTACACCTTTCGTCGTGTAAATAGAATCATATAAAATATAACCTTCTGAGTCTGGCTTCTTTCACTTAGTTCGATGTTTTCAAAGATCATCCATGTCGTACTAGCTTACATCAGTACTCCGCCCTTTTGTGAATTGTAAAAAAAATTATGTATTTTCTTTTTTTAAAAGAAACTGTGGTGAAATACATATGACACATGATCTCCCTTTGAAACCATTCTGATGTGCACATTTCGTGCCATTAGGTGTATTCACAGTGAGGTACAGTGATTCCCACTATCCATACGTCACAGGCTGAAACTGTCCAGGGAACAAACCCTAACTCCCTATTCCTCCCTCCCTCAGCTCTTGGCCACCACCGTTCTCCTGTCTGTCTCAGCATCTGACTATTCTAAATACCTGGTGTACGTGAAATCATATATATCTGCCCTTTTGTAATCAACATTTTCTCTTAGCATCGTGTCCTCGAGGTTCATCCAAGCTGTAGCACACGTCAGAAATTCCTTTCTAAGGCTGTTTCATATTCCCTTGTATGTGTAAACCACATTTGGCTATCTCTGCATCTGTCAGTGAGCATTTGGATCGTTTTAACTTTTTGGCTGTTGTGGATAATGCTTCTGGGAACGCTGCATATGGGCACCCATTTAAGTGACTGTTTTCAGTTTATTGGGTACATACCTGGACGTGGCATTGTCAGGCCACATGGAGACTCTGCTTTGCCCTGCAGGCTGGGCCCAGGTCCTGAGACCCCATTCACCTTTCCTCACTGTTTTCTCTTTGTGCCTCTCATGTGGGATAATTTCAATTGTCCTATTTTCAAATTTGCTGAAACCTTTTTTTTATGCCTGCTAAAATTTGCAGGCATAAAATCTGTTGAACCTCTCTAGCAAATGTTTGGTAGCCCTTACAGTAATTTTCCTCTCTGAGCTTTCTATTTGATTCTTTTTAATCATTTCTACCCCTTTATACCTTCTATTTGGTGAGATGTTGTTCTCATTCTTTCCTTTTGTTCAATAGACATGGTTTCTGGTTTTTTTTTTAAAGCATAGTTGAAAGACATAATTTAACATCTATTCAAAGTGGTTTTCTCATAATTTTTTAAGTCTTTGTTGCCTTTAATTTTTTTAATTTTTAAAATTTCAGATTAATGTGAGGGTACAAACAACAGGATTACAATGTTCGCATTTGTTAGGTAGAGTTCCCATTGTAGTTGTGTCCGTACCTAAAAGGGGTGCCATGTACCCCTACACTGTGCCCATGAAGTGGGAGCTCACCAACCCCTCCCCCTTCCACTTCCCTTGTTCCTCCTGCCCCCAGCTGGAATTAAATTGAGTTTTTCTGTTACGTGGGCATGTATTAGATCATCTACTAGCTTCATATTAGTATTGTGTACATTGGATTCTTGCTTCTTCATTCTTGTGATGCTTTACTAAGAAGAATGTGTTTTAGTTCCATCCATGTTAATACACAAGAAGTAAAATCTCCATCTTTTTATGGCTGAATAGTATTCTATGGTATATATGTATAGCACAATGGGTTAATCCATTCCTGAGTGGATGGGCAAAATGCTTCTTGTTCCTAATTATCGGAGAAATGCAAATCAAAACCACCCTGTGACATCACGTAACCCCAGTGAGATTAGCCCACAATTCAAAGTCCCAAAGCTACAGAGGCTGGTGTGGATGTGGAGAGAAGGGAACACATTTATACTGTTGGTGGGACTGCAAACTAATACAGCCTCTTTGGAAAGAAGTATAGGGAATCCTCAAAAAACTCAATTAGACCCTCCATTTGATCCCATAATCCCATTACTAGGCATCTACCCAGAAGAAAAATAAATCCCTTTATAAGGACATTTGCACTAGATCGTTGATTGCAGCTCAGTTTACAGTCACTAAGATGTAGAAACAACCTAAGTGCCCCTAATTTCAGTGTGTGGGTTTCCTGAGGCCCACATGCTGAATGCATTTGCTCTTGCCCTGTATTGCTCATAGGAAGGGGAGGACGGGGGGATTCATGGAGGAATGCCTTAGGACCCCCCAACACCTGAGGGCCCACCCTGCTGGCTGCAGTTGGTTTTTCTGTGTATTGCTCAACTTAGGGTGAGCTTTTGTCCAGATAATCCTATCTGCATCTTTGACTTACAATATTTTTCATTTATAAGGGGTTTATCAGGACATAGTCTCGTCATAAACTGAGCAGGGTACTGAATGCTCACCACATCATAAAGACAAAAAAATCACTAAAACAAACCATCATAAGTCAGGGACCATCTGTATTTTTGTTTCGGCAGTAGAAAACTGAACCTTTTAAAATAATATAGTGTGGCAACCCTGGAAATCAGATTCTCTTCCTCCCCCAGGGTTGTTACTGTTGTAATTTTGTCCAACGACTTTTCTGAATTAACTCAGTGACGTCTACATGCTGAGTGCGGCCACCGAAGTCTCTCCTCAGTTAGCTGAGTGGTCATCTAACGACTGAGCAGAGGTCCCTTCCACGCGTGGAACCAACTGCCCTCCCAGTCTTTGTGGACAGCTTTGAGTTGTGCGCTGGTCATCCCTTCCATGCTCACCCGGGCAGCTTAGAGTCCTTCTTAGCCTTCCCCTCCTGCTGACTTGAGCCTCTGCACCGGCTCAGGGCCCTGTCGGGTCTTTCCTGAGTTTGCACAAGGACCTACACATGCACGCAACCTTCTAGATTTCCAGGAATATGTCCGAGCTCTTTAAAACTCCTAGGTGCATTCCTTTCCCCACATTTTCTTTTTAAGTTCTTTTTTATTAGATTATTATTTGTGCCAGCTACTATCCACTGCCTTGCATAGCCAAGGTAGCCAGTTAGTTGCTTTTGATGGTTTCCAACAAACACTCTCATCTCTACCCCAACCCTGGACAAAGCATCAGGCAAAGTCTGAATCAGGTCGTATAAAAACTCCATTCCAGGGCACCACTAGACAGGTTAAATCAGAGCAGCTATCTGGGAATGGGGTTTTGAAACTCGAAGTCTTTGTGGGACTCTTCATCCCTGTCACAGTAAGATGAAGATTCTGCAGCAAAGCGTGTAGAGCTGTTAGGGTGTGGTCGCTGCCTGAGTGTCATCTGTCGCCAAGCTCCTTAGTAGATAGACTTTCTCTATTCCGGCCCCTCCGGTGGGTGCCAGGCTGCTGGATTTACCCTGGTTGGGGGCCTTGGTTTTCAAGACCGTTGTGGAGCTGGGGGGGGCGGGGTGGCTGGAGAGGAAGGGAAGAAGGCACATTCGGGCAACACAGAGCTCTCCGTTCTCACTGCGATGAGGCTATTTTTCTTGAGAACAGCTCCCTGGGATGCTGCAAGGCTCGTTTCCAGCCCGGTGGTCTGAAAAGGCACTTCCTGGCCATTCCCCCCCTGTTCTCTTTGCTTTTATAGAGGATAGGATTTTCAGAGGAAAAGGACACTCTGCCTTGTGTCTGAGATCCAAACTAAGTTTTAAAAAGTCACTAGGGGAGACAGTTATTGTGGCAGGGGTGACAGCCTGGGCAGAGAAAATATATGGGAGGGAGTTTGACATATGCAGGGGGACCACAGGCAGCTGGGCATTGCTGGAGCAGAAAGCTGACACAAGGAAAAGAAACAAAAAAGGCTGAGGAGACAGCAGTTGTCACGTAATAAATGGCCCATGTGCTACAATGAAAACGTTTAAACATTTCAGTTCTCTGTCTCTGTCTCTCTCGCATTTCCTTGCAGGGTCAATTTCAAATCTCAGTGGTTTTAAGGAGAGGCCTGGCATAGACACCCAGACCCACAAGGTTCGAATGATCTGATCCTAGTAACCTGTCCCCACTATCCACATCTAAACATTGTTCACCTACTGTCAATCCTTTTAATTATATTTTTAAAATTTCTGAATGCATTCTGAGCTAGCTGATCATAGCATTTTGCACCTACTACTGTGTCAGAAGAATGCGAAGGGTCTGGAAGACTTGTATTAATTGATTATTGGAGAGATTATTGAGAAGAACGCCCACATTCTTACTTTGGGAGTAAGTTGATGATACAACTATACCAGCAAGCGTGAAGGAAGAAAAAATAGAAACCATTTTGTTTCTAGTCCTTATCTTAAACACTGTTATTGTGAAAAAAAAAATAGAAAGCATTTTAGGAATTGCTACTGGGAGAAACTTAATATAAGGACGTATAGTTCCTATGACTATGGGAAGTGTTGGAAGATTCAAGATCAGGAAGGCTTCTGGGCTCAGTGCCTGTCACTCAGCGGCTAGGGCACTGGCCACTTACACCAGAGCTGGCAGGTTCGAACCTGGTCCGGGCCTGCCAGACAACAATGACAGCAGCTACAACCAAAAAAATAGCTGGGCATTGTGGTGGGTGCCTAGAGTCCCAGCTACTTGGGAAGCTGAGACAAGAGAATTTCTTAAGCCCAAGAGTTTGAGGCTGCTGTGAGCTAGTTGCTATGGCACTCTATCAAGGGTGACATAGTGAGACTCTGTCTCAAAAAAAAAAAAAAAAGAAAGAAAAGAAAAGAAAGGAAAAGCAGGCCTTCTGCTGGCCATCAACAAATCCAAAAGTGAGGCAATCCTAAGAGGTCACCAGCGATGTTTTCACCTACCTGCAGCAACAACTAGGTAATTCTCAGCAAATCCCTGGCAGCCACGGGCAAACCTCGTATCTACCAGTTGCTGGGGCTTATGTGTTTGAAATCTTTGAAATCTCGGGAAAATCCCTCCCACTGGTGGCTGGGGGTGCTTGCTGCACCCCCAAAGTCCCTGTCTAGCAGAGGACTCTCTCAGCTGCTGGATGTGCCTTGGAAACTCTTCAGATACCGGCTGCCTTTAAAAATCGCCTTCTGATAAAGATAGCCACCTTGCCCAAGGTCATGTTCTCTTCTCAAATTAGCCTATATCCAATGAGTGGTCAGCATAAGACTATAAAAGCCCGATACTCTCATTCCAGCCCCGCTTCGGATGCCACAGAAGGCCTGATAAAGCCTGTTTTGCATTTCAGAATGCCGGCACCTCATCATAGAACAACTTCGCTCTTTGCCCTGACATGCTTCTTTCACCTTCCCCACCAGTGTGAATCCTAAGAGCCTTTTTTGCACTTTAATCTCCATCTCAGAGTCTCCTTCTAGGAAAAACCCCACTTGCAGCTAGGTCAGGTGTTGTGAGTAGGAGTACTCTGCAGCCGGTCAGCACTGAGTGCCTCGTCACAGATGCTAAATACAGCCTAGATAGAACCTGGCCCAAGGGAGCAGTGCAACTGTTAAAACTTCCTTTGGTACTCAACTAAAAAATACATCAGCCAAAGGAAATACACTAGCTGGTATAAAGTGTGTGCTTGAAAAATATGGGAAGAGATAGTAATTATAGGAACAATTGAATTGGATGTCTGGTGATGGGGGAATTGAGGATTTTGGGGAAAACAATAAAAACTCACAGTGATTAATCAATTAAAGGCTAAAACTAAAAGCCAAAAGTCCTCGTTGGCAGCATGGAAAGAAGCTATCATGCCCTATAGGTGGAGTGTGCAAACAGTGGAGAACCATGTCTGAATTTTAGTCATGAAATCAGCAAGTTCCAGAGAAAGTATAACTGAATAGACAGGTCTACTACACCAAGACCAAGAGAAACTTGAATGAGTCCTGAGCTATGGTGGGGGGCATCTCGTTTGATGTGCTTGAATCTCCCAGTTTCCCTGAGCCACTGATCCAACGGAAGTAGCCCCCTTCTGAAGATGATCTGGGGGTGTCTGCCTTGACTATCTTACGCACCTCTCCTCCTGCCACCAGACCAAGAACTAGGGTTAAGTAGGAACATAACCCACCAAGGAATGCTGATCCTGCTGGGAAGGGAAGAATTCACTGTATTCGGCAGCAGTTAAGGACACAGCCCACGTGAGACAGCCAGAGCCGGGGCAACATGTCATGAACTGGATTTTGAAGGTTCTCAGACCATAAAGTAAATTAGAGAGGATTAATCTCCCTTCTTCCAGGAGTGAACACGCAGTCTCAGAGCCCAGGAAATGGTTCTCACACACTGTTTGGGTAACCGCTAGTGCCAGGTGATGGAAGGTCTCAGGCAGGTGGGCACACCGGAGTGAATATACTACATAAGACGAGAAAACCCTCCAGATGACCATGGATGTGGGAGAACTTAGATGATCCTAAATTTCCCAAAGAAGGACTGTACTGGCAAGAGCGCCATAAGCCTCAGTAGGAAATCCATTGCTGCTTCTCCCCTTCTGGAGGTATGGGCCAGCTGTAGAGAGGTGCTGTCAGAAAACCAGGCTCGCTAACAGCAGTGGGAGTGACGGGTCCCTACTCAACTGAGGCTAAGTGGAAAGTGCTTAATCACCAGAAACAGAAAGCGTGGCACTCCAGCCACGGGGGCTGACCCAGCTTGAGTATGAAGATGGTTAATAGAATCTCATCCCTAAAGGCAATTTAGACAGATAGCCAGCAAGAGTTTTTCTCAATCTATACAACCAAAAGAAATAATGAAACTGGCTTGGTGCCTGTAGCTCAGCAGTTAGGGCGCCAGCCACATACACCAGAGCTGGCAGGTTCGAATCCAGTCCTGGCAGGTCAAACAGCAATGACAACTATAACCAAAAAATAGCCAGGCATTGTGACATAGTCCCAGCTACTTGGGAGGCTGAGGCAAGAGGATCACTTATGCCCAAGAGTTTGAGGTTGCTATGAGCTGTGACACCACAGCGCTCTACCCAGGGTGACATAGTGAGACTGTCTCAAAAAAAAAAAAAAAAAAGGAAAAGACAAGAAAAGAAATAATGACATGATAATGAGGAGGTTAAGGAAGCTTCTACAACATAGTCATGTTCCTTTGCCCAGTTGCTGGACTACAGCTGGTTTTCACAGCTGGAATTCATTCATTCCAGGAGAAAGGACCTTAACAACACCACAGTAGGCATGTACAGTAATGATGTCTTGGTGTTTCCCTAGAGTTACTTGTGGTCAATGATTCAGGAAACTATCCACCAAGAAAAGGGGATGAGCCAAGCCTTTCAGGGTTTGGTGGGTGAGAAATTAGCACTGATGCCCTGGGCCCTGCAGCACCGCCATTTTCCCAACCCCCTTACCATGATAAATAGATTCCTGGCCCTGGTCAGTCTCATAGTAGGTCTGCTGGTTCTGCAGACTCCCCTGGTAGTTTTTTGCCTGATTCCTGATTTGATAATTGCACTGGGAATCCTTAGTACTCACATGACCCCTACTTTGCTTCTTTCAGCATCGGAGCTGTCGCAGTGGGAAAACACAAGAAGAATCCTCAGAATGTCCGAGGTGTTCAGGTCACCTTCTGGGGGTAGTGACAGAGATTATTGCTACCCTATAAGGCCAGGCATTGAGGGGCTTCTTGGGGCCCTTAGCCCCCAGTTGACTCTCTGGATGGTTTCTGTTAATACACTATAAGCTGGTTTCGCTGGGGACCTTGGCTCAGAGATGCACAGCTGCCGTCTTTCCCTGGCCATTAAATGCTAGATTTCCTGAAGTTTTGTCCCAGGCCCCCGCTTCCACTCAGTTTATTCTTTCTAGATGGTCTCTATTCCTAGACAGTTTCAAATATTATCTGTGTGCCAATATCTCTGTGACCCTCACCTTGAAGTTTCCAAAGTAGAATGTCCTATGAGCTCTATACTTGTATATCCAGTGGGGGCCACAGAGTCTTCCCAAACTCAATATATCCAAAAATCAAATGTATGATCTTCTCTCAGCACATACAAAACCAGGTCACCTCCAACATTCCTTTCCTTATTACAGCACCTGAATTCAAGCCAGTTACACAAGTCAGAAATCGAAGGTTGCTATGGACCCTTCCCTCCGTCAACCCACACTCGAGCATACCTGGATCTCGTTAACTGGAGAATATCTCTCTCCTCCATCTAGCACCACCAGACACTCTGAGTGACAGGCGTCTCCCAGCAGCTCCCCCTGAGAGCCTCAAGGCCCTGCCCACCCCCTCCTCACTCCTGCAGCAGAGGGCTCTTTATAAAAGGCAAATCTGAGTATTTCTTCCCAATGTGGCCTCACGATGGTGCTGAATGCTCCTGTCTCCTGGTGCTCACATCCTTTGTCATCCCTCCCACTTGGCATCAGAGTTGGTCTGTGTGACCAGTAGATGTTGGCAGAAATGATGGAATGTCCCTCCCAAAACCAGGTTCTAAAGGACACCATTCCTTTCCTGCAGGGCTCTCTCAGACTCCCTTACTTGCTCTGGGAGAGAGACAGAAGCTCTATGGAGAGGCCCCCTGGAATGAGTAATACTGACCTCCTTAGTGACCCTAGAGTTGGGTCCTCAGCCTGGTGAAACTTCAGATGAGGCTGGTCCTTGTGGACAGTTTGCCCACAACCTCCTGTGGCACCCTCAGAAACAGCATGAGATCATAAGTGTTTGTTGTTTTAACCTGCTAGGTCTTTGGGTAATTTGTTAAGCACCAATAAATAATGAATCTATCACCCAGAAGTTTCCACAATTCTTTAATATAGCCCTTAAGGCTCCATAGAATTGGGCCACTAGGTGTAACGTCTGCCACACCTGCCACCATTGCCTCTCTGTCCCAGGCTGCTTTGAGACCATGTTCCCACCACTTGCTGCACACAAGTTCCCTCTGCCAGGAATGATCAACCTCATTCATTGAAGTTAAAACCTACTTCTTTACATTTCTGTTCAGGTCACTTTCTCAGGGAAGTCCTTCTTCTCCCAAAAGACTCAGTCAAACCCTTGTTTTATAAGCCATGATGGCCTCATGTACCTCTCCTTGATGGCACTTGCCAGGTTTACTGAGAGCTAACATTTAAGGATGAATTACTAAGTGCCCAGCACGATCATAAGTGCTTTCATAATTCATGTGATCTTCACATTTCTGAGGAGTTACCCCATTTTACAGATGAAGAAACTGAGGCACAGAAGGGTCAAGAAAGTTGCTCAATGTCACCTGAGAAGTACGCAGTTTTACATATATTTGTGTTTATTTGAGTGTGTGCATTGCTCCAGCCCCTGTGTGCTCCATGTCGGCAGAGACCTCCTCTTTTTTTGCCTACAATGGCCCTGATCTCTTCATGACCACCCCAATGATGAACCATGTAGTTGTCAACAAGTGTAGTGAAGGCCTGGGTTTGCTGGATTTCCATGGGGCAGGAAACAAAGAGGCTTGGTAACTTCCTTTGGACAGGTTTGTGAGATTTATCCTGCAA
Source organism: Arctocebus calabarensis (assembly GCA_963573935.1). Taxonomy (NCBI): domain Eukaryota; kingdom Metazoa; phylum Chordata; class Mammalia; order Primates; family Lorisidae; genus Arctocebus; species Arctocebus calabarensis. The sequence goes on along the minus strand of CAUYON010080299.1, from coordinate 71,174 downwards.
AGGACAAACCTATGTGTAGACAGGGGCTTCTTTGTGTCACTGGCTCATCTGTTCCTTCTCTTTCTCTGTTAATATGGTCCTGCTCTTTGCAATGAACTCCAGAATGACAGAGTATAGGGAGAGAAGGGTTTCGGGATGGACCACCTAATGACCCAAGGGGACCGGAGCCCTGGACTACTTTCCTCTGGGCAGCCTGAGCCCATTGCCTTAGAAGGTGGCAGTAAGTGTGGGAACCTGGGGCAGACAGATTTCCAGGAGGTCAAGGCCATTGCCGGAAGCCAATGCCCAGGACCTCGCCTCGCAGTCAACCCTCTGCCACTCAGGTTCTGCCAGACAGGAGCAGCAGGCACAGCCACCCGGGCAGAAGAGGGGATGGTGAGCAGGAAGGGCAGAATGCCAGATGGCAGAGCTGTATGGAAGGCCAGCCAGCCGGCACCAGCCTAGTGCCAACCATTAGCAGGGCTCAGGGAGTGCAGAGGAAGGTGGGAAGTAGGGCAGCTCCCCAGCTCTGCCCAGGCACTCAGGCTGGCTACTGGGGTCCCCCCTGACTGCACTGTGCAAGGAGGTCTGGTCCCAGGTCATAGACATTGGTTTAAAACCAGCTACATCCTAGCACGTCAACATGACCTTCAGCAAGTTACACATTATTGTATCTTCTCTGACTGAAGCAGCAGCGGTGTGGGGAGATGGTTTGCAAACGGCAAACTACACATGCTTATGTACAGAGCTGCTGTGATGCTCCGAGCACTCACCCTCAACTGCTTTATGCTTGCAGCCCACTCTTGAATAGCAAAAATGTGGGTCCACTACAAGGGGTTATGGGCTAAAACAACAGGCCCCTGGCTGGTTGTAGTGACAAATCCATTGCTACCACAATGACCAGCGTCTTATGGTCTTTGTCACAGTGAACCTGATTTTGCTAGTTAATCTTCTCCCTGAGTTCCTGTGGGGTTCAGAAACCAGTACCCCCAAACATGGCATTTAGACATGCTGAACTGAGGAAGCCTCAATATCTCTGATTCCCACCCCCTTGCATCACCTGTTTTTCCAGGATCCAACCTCCCTCCCTTTCTTTGGGTAACATCAAGATGGTACAGACGCTTCTGCACCCCATTGGTGGCTGCAATCTTCATTCTGGGGGCTCCTATAATCACGTTAAGTAAATCTGTAAGCATTTTCTCCAATTAATCTGCCTTTTGTGAGTTGATTTTGCAGCACATCTTCAGAAGGAAGAGGAGAAACTTTCTCTTTGAGGCTGCATCTCCCTCGGGGGCTCCACGTTCCCACTCTCTCACTCATGCCTATTGTGGGAGAAATGCTCTCTTCTGATGGCCCTGGCCATGTCAGGGGGCTCCTCACTTCCCCCTCCCCACAAACACATCTCCATCCATTCCGTTTCCTACTGTTTGCAACTTGTTCATTCAAGTTCCCCCAACAGATGTTATAGAAACAGTGTGTGCACTGAGTTATAGCAAAAATCAGTTTACATGAGGATCAAAAGTGGGCAGCTTGCCCAGAATGTGTTTTTGATACACCTGTGTGCACCATGTTTTGTTTGGATTCACTGGCTTCCCCACCAGCTGTGTGATGGAGCCAGGCTGCCTAACTTCTCAGTGGAAAACCAGATGGATAGACACAAAGCCAGCTCCCAGGACCCTGTTGTGAGTGATAAATCACATCTCGCAGGGCTGGGGAACCTGTGAGGCCTCGGGGCCACATGTTTTCTTCTGGATCCTTCCATGTGGCCTTTTGACTGAATCCAAATTTAACTGAACAAATCCTTGGGGATTTGTTTTGTTAAGTTAGGATTCAGTTGTGGGGCCTCATAGCTGTTTGAGTCTCTTTTTGGTGAGACACTCTAGATTTTGTGACCTTGCAAATTATTTGTTTGTCTAATGTCTGTTTCAATGGCATGGTTATGGTTTCCCCACTGTGAGCCAGACACTGTGCTGGAAGCTGATACAGAAATAGGAGCCAGATGCAGACCTGCCCTCAGGGAGCTCACAGACTCTGCCAGAGGGATGAACCAGTTCTCCGGGACATACTAGAAGGCTCTAGTGAGGGTGGGGGTTGAATGGGGTCTTAAAGAAGATCCAGGAAGGCTGTGCAGAGTTTGCAACGGCATAGGGCATGAACCTCATTGAAACCACAGTGGGGTTTGGCCTAGGTCCAGTTGTTCGCTGCACAAAGAGCCAATTATTGAGACAATAAGGATTGTCAAGGAAGAAAGGAATTTTTGAAAATACAAAATCCTGTCAAGAGAACAGAATAATCAGCCTCAATTCATCTCCCCAACTAATGGAGAGTGGGGAGTTTTAAGGAGGGGCGACAAGCCTTGGGATACACTGTGTGTACTGGGGTACGTGAGTGAGAGATGATGAGTCTTGGCATCAGAAAGTCTGCCCAGGGGCCTTCCAAATCTCAATTCCTTTGACTTGCAGAAATTCTGCTATTTCTGGGAATTCAGAAAGGTCTAGTTAGTTACAAGTTACAGGGTTTTAGTCTTCAAGCCCTACTGGTCTAGAAACTGAGAAGGGACATAAAGAAAAGGGCTTCAAGGGGGGTGGGAGAAAACCTGTCTACTGAACAAGGAAGGCCAGAGGGCCCATAAGAATGTGGGTGTGAGGTAACCTAGGTAACCAAGGACCAGTGGAAAGAGACCATCAAAGACCAATAGAAAAGGGTGACACTGCCTGGAGGCGCAGAGAGGCCAATGGAGACTTGCAGCCAGCTTCAAAGGGAGAGGAAGGGCATCTACACCCCTGCAGGCCTCTGGCTCTCCGTGATCTCACCTCTCCTCCTTCCTGAGAGGGACCCACTTCCACCTCTGTTTGGAAGTGCTCTCAACTTTCCCTTTGTTCTTGAATGAAATCTCCCTTTGTCCCACTGAACCTTGTGCAAGTTACTTTGCTCTCTACTCACGCTGCCTCACGTTTTATTTCCAGTTTCCATTCTTTATTGCTTTCAATTACCGCCAAGCCTCAGTTGAACTTTCTAGCAGAGCTGAGTAATAGAACCAGGCCAATTGGGTTTGGAGAACCGGGGCCCCCAACAGGAACCTACACATGACAGGAGAGGAAATGTGGGGGCTCTGAGGGAGATGCACGCGCTGGGCCACCGGGGGTCAGCCTGAGATGTACAGGCCTGAACCCCACCAGAGAAGCTCTGGGGAGCTTCCTAGCACAGGCCTGGGGATGGGCACAGCAATGCTCAGCTCCTGCTAACTGCCACCGTGTGGAAGGCAGGCCCAGCTTGGCCTCATCTCTGAGCTTTCGAAAGGTATCAGCAAGTCAGATTTCACAAAAACTTCCTGATTTTTAATTGTTGGTAACCAATTAAAAAAAAAAAAGACTGTTAGGCCAATTGCAGCAGATGCTGTGGTAGCCCAGACAGAGCCGGTCATCATCCAACTGGTTTGAGTGTCTAGCTTCTTTCCCCTCCCCCAGCCTGCACTGCCTCTCACCCCACACTGCCTCTTCCCTTACCCAGATTGTTTTCAGGTCCCAAACATTGCATCTCTAGAACACACCTGTCACCCAAGACTCTGAAAGGGCTGCAGCACCAGTTTGAAACCCTGTAGTCAGAGTTCAGGGAGAGTCAGGTGTCTGATAAGAGCTAGAGAGAGGAGTGGCCAGGTCACGAGGCCGGAAAGGAAGGCCTGGTTAGGATCAGCCCATTACCCCACGTAAGGAAATTCATTCCATAGGCACTGGGTATTCTTTACCAAAAAGACACAGATCCAAGGTGACTTCCACCCCAAGGGAGGATTGCTTGAATCCAGGAGTTCAAGACCAGCGTGGAAACCCCCATTTCTACAGAAAAAATTGATACCAAGCGTGGCAGTATGCACCTGTACTCCTAGTTACTCAGGAGGCTTAGGTAGGAGGATCACTTGAGCCCAGGAATTTGAGGCAGCATTGAGCTACGATGACACTATTGTGCTCCAGCCAGGCAACATAAGCAAGACTTTGTCTTAAAAGTGAAAACAAATCGAATTAGGCTTCAGAAAGATTATCTGGTTGCAGTGGAAGAGAATTAGAGAAGACCCCTACTGGGGCATCCCTTGCTGGATAAAGCATCTCTAAGTGCTCTTCCTATATCCACCCTAGTCCCACCTCAACTAAGCCTCAGATTGGCATTCAGAGAGATCCTGATAAAATGAGTCAAGTGTGAGGCCAAAGCCTGTGATGGTGCCTCCTGTATCAGTCCGGGGGCCAAAGTTCTTGCTACAGCCTAGATCCCAGGGATCTCCCCTGAGCCCACCTTCCCCTCCCACTGGTCACACGGCCACATGCACAGGCCGCCTGCCCTTTCTGAATCCTACTGAGGCTCCCTCCATGCTTGCTGCATTTGCACCCTGGTGCCCAAATGAGGACCTCCCAAGCCGCACCTGTGTGAGTTACATCCTTTATGGGACACAAAGGCTGTAGGGGTGAAGAAAGGATTTATTTACCATGCACACAGGGTGAAATCACAGAGTGATAACTCAGTTTTCCAAAAGACTTCAGATCTCTTTATACAGGCCTGTCAGAGGGGAAATTGAGGAGTGCACGATTCCTAGGGAGGTTGATAGATGGGGAGAAAGAGATTGATTTGTAGATTAATATGGGAGATAGGTGTTTCTGACACAAGTGATTTGGGCCTGGTCCACCTACATTCCTGACCCTCACTCCTGAAAGTAGTTTTGTTTTGAAATAACAGGAAGGAGAAGGGGAGTCAATTGTCACCTTTGATCCTCTGATCAGGCCAGTCCAACTCATGCAGATGGAAAGAAGGCTTTCTCCAATGTTTCTTGATCTTGAATGGCCTTCAATTCAAAATATTCCTTATACTAGAGACTCATTTTGGGGGCATGACATTTTCTTAGCTCCTTCAAGGCCAACCTGTGTCCTTGCATAAAGTGGGTTTTAGGAGTTGGGTCCAAGAGAAAACCTCCCTCTTCACCCTAGAAGGTACCTGGAAAAATCCACTCACAATAAAGCAGATTAATAAGAGACAAGTTATGAAGTCCATTTAACGTATGTAAATGGAAATTCAACACCCCCCCCCCCCAGTGAGGATTCAACTCCCCAGTAGGGTTCCAAAGTTTATATGATTTTCTGATAAAATAGGTTTGGGGATGGGAAAAGAGAAGAATTGTGTTGAGGGGCAGTAAAGGTTTGTAGGGAGGGTGAATGGTTCCCATGGGATTGAAATTCGACTATCTTAGAAAGTCTACACAGGTGTGGTCACAATCCCGGTCTTGGAGGGAGGGGAAGAGAAGAACAACCATTCTCCTACAGGCCTGGGTCTCAGGCAGATAAACAGACTTCCGCGATGTGGGGAGAGTGGATGGTGGGGAGGAGGAAGGTTAGAGAGACCTGGCAGCGTCTTCAGCCAGCCCCGCATGTCAAACTGTCCTTTGGGTGTAAAAGCATCTCTAATTTCCTCCAGCAGCCTGTGTTGTCTGTCTAGATCTAGACAGTGGGCCTCTATTGACTGTCACAAAGGCATGTCAGTCTGCACCCTGGGGACCTCAGCCTCAGTCCAGCTCCTTATGCCCCTTGTACAAGGTCCAATCACTGGGACAGTGAGGATTGCCGAGGAGGAAAGGGATACTCAATAGGACGGATGTCCTGCTGGGAGAATGGGAAAAGCTGCCCAAAATATGTCATCCTGACTATGGGAGATCTGGGCTTATAGGAGGGCCGGCTGGTCTGTAGGTCATGGTGCAACTAACAAGGGGCGACTGCCTTACGGGGCCTGGTGGGGGCTGGTGAATCTGCTATCAGGAAACTGTCCCAGGGACCTCGGCACCCGGACTCTGTCATATCAGAAACCCAGCAGGGCATAGGGGCTCACACTTACAAATCCAGCAGAGTAAGGGGGGCTCACACTTACAAACCCACCAGGGCCTGGGGGCTCAAACTTACAAACCCACCATGGCATGGGGGGCTCACACTTACAAACCCACCAGGGCATGGTGGCTCACACTTATAAACCCAGCAGAGTAAGGGGGGCTCACATTTACAAACCCAGCAGGGTGTGGGGGCTCACACTTACAAACCCAGCAGAGTAAGGGGGGCTCACACTTACAAACCCACCAGGGCCTGGGGGCTCAAACTTACAAACCCACCAGGGCCTGGGGGCTCAAACTTACAAACCCACCATGGCATGGGGGCTCACACTTACAAACCCACCAGGGCATGGTGGCTCACATTTATAAACCCAGCAGAGTAAGGGGGGCTCACACTTACAAACCCAGCAGGGCGTGGGGGCTCACACTTACAAACCCAGGAGAGTATGGGGGGCTCACACTTACAAACCCAGCAGGGCATGGGGGCTCACACTTACAAACCCAGGAGAGTATAGGGGCTCACACTTACAAACCCAGGAGAGTATGGGGGTCTCACACTTACAAACCCAGCAGGGCGTGGGGGCTCACACTTACTAACCCAGCAGGGCCTGGGGGCTCACACTTACAAACCCAGGAGAGTATGGGGGTCTCACACTTACTAACCCAGCAGGGCCTGGGGGCTCACACTTACTAACTCAGCAGGGCCTGGGGGGCTCACACTTACAAACCCAGCAGGGTGTGGGGGCTCACACTTACAAACCTAGCAGAGTATGGGGGCTCACACTTACAAACTCAGCACTTTGGAAGGCTGAGGCAGTTCAGTCCATCATTTTCTGAACAGCAACTTGTTACTGAAAGTCCAGGACTTATCCCCAAGATCAAATGAGGACAACGGATTAAGGAGAAGGAAAGAGAAGTTTGTTAATTTGCTGGTAAATGAAAAGGATCATAGACTCTCTCTCCTCTCTTCTTAAAGAATCTTCTATCTCCTTTTAAGCAGAAATACAGCACTTTTAAAGGGTTTTTTTAGGTTCAGGTTGTTGCTATTTAACTATGGTTGGTGGTCTGGTGGACCTTCCCCCTGTGAAGAGGACCTCATGCCCTTTGCCTGGACAATTCCCTTGAGCCATTTCCAGTGGTTTAAAATAAAAAAAAAGAACATTCCTCTGATTCTTGGCAGGAATGCAGGTTTTAATTCCCCCTAAAAGAGATTGGGGGAGGTTTTAAAGAGACAATTTGTAAGATACTTTGCCGCATTTCAGCCTTTTGCTTCTGTTACAAATGCAAGTATTTAGTTAAGGGAGAAGATTATAAAAGTCACCCTATGGCGCTGGTCACCCTTGTTAGCTCTCTCCCCCTTTACCATCATCTCACATGTTTTACAGTCCGTTTCTTTATTCTGTGTTTTGTCTGTCTCCCCCACTAAAATGGAAGTGCTAGAACAATGCCTGGTATATAGCAGATGCTCGATAATATTTGTGACATGAATTATGACTCAGTAAGCGGAAGGCAGGATGGCTTGGCTCAGGAAAGGTGGAAGTGGTGGCACCCAGAGATGAGACCAGGGGAGGTGCTCAGGCCGGGTTTATTGAAAGGGGAGGGTGACCCTCCTGAGCAGAGCAGAGGTGGCCTCTGTGCCCCAGGGGCAGTGAGAGACCCTTTTATTTGAGACCATAGGGGGGTGAGTAAACTCCACAACCTGCCCAGAAAGTTAGGGTCTTTGGTGTGCAATTCTAGGGTGGGGCTATCCGGGTCCTCTGTGTCCCTGTCTCAGGAAGGAAGGAGGGAGGGAAGGGAGGAGGAAAGTAGGGCAGGGGGAGACCGATCAGAGGTGGAGAAAGGCAGGGTATTTTCATAATTCACACGAGAGGGTGAACCGGGAGGTGATGGTGAAGGTCGCCATCAGGGCTCCAGCTGTTTTGAGTGTGGTGTTGCTTCTCTTTTGACCCTCCAGCCAATCCTGTCAACTAATCCGTCTCTGTGAACCCGGGTGTCACCTTTCCAGATATTCGACTCCAAATTCCTCCATGCCTCGGTGAGATGCGATGCCTCTGCGGGTGTGATTATGCCCATCTCTTGGTCCCTAGTCAGCTTTTTCGTTTCAAAACCCCCTTTTAGCATCTCAGCCTCCACTTCTCTCATTTGAATTTTCATTTAAGCCCATGTAATTTCCTAATAGCTTGAGTTCCTTATTGACTCATTTGTCTCAGGGCCCTGTGTGGGGACTGTGGCCTCCTTTGGGTCCTGGAGTGGAGAGGCTTTAGTTTAGGAACCTGAGGTGTGGAGCAGCTTCAGAAAGAGCCCCTGGGCTGTGACTGCCCTGCCATTCCGAGGCCGTGACTGCGACCTCCTCCTCCTCCTTGAAGGGAAAGGAGTATCTTCATCAGCTCCCCTCCCCACCCAATCCAAACGCTTGCAATCTGGATGGCAATTGATGCAATAAGGTTTACAGATAAAAAGCTAATCAGGCTTTGTCTTTTAAATGAAAGCCCCATTCAGACGCGGAGCACAGCAGGCAGGCGGGAATTGCACTCCTTTTTAAAGCTGTCACAGACTGTGCAGAGAGCCAGGGCAGTAACCAAAACAGCTGTAGCAGTGATTTCTGCCTTCACCACCACCACCTTACTTCTCACTGTTCACTCTCATGTGAATTATGAAAATAACCTTTTTCTTTTTTTTGAAGCAGCAATAGTCCGGGGATCACTGCAGACTGCTTTTCAGGCTTAGCTGCTGCTGGCTGCTCGTGCTTGCTGGGGAGGAGCTCAAGGGCTTCCCCTGTTTCTAGGGATCCTTTCTGCAGAGGGAGTGATTGCAATCTCCACCAGAAAACCCACATTCGAAAAGAAATCAGTGTCCATAAGAGCTAAACGGCTTTACCCACTGACCAGAAAGATAAAAATATACACTCACATACACACATTTATATATTTTTTTCAAATTTGTCCTTATCTTACACATCCTCTAGTATAGCTTTTTCAAGGTAAAGGATCAAGATTTGGGCAACTATGGGTATCTTTTTCTTAGAGATGTTGAGAGTGGGAACAGGTAGTTGTGGATTGGAGAGCTCCAAGGTAGATTTCTTAATTCAAAACTGGGAGTCAAGAAGGGAAGAAAAAGTATCCAATATACTCAGCCCTACTATGAAACTAATTCATAGCTTTCATATGACGGCTATAACCCATTAGAGCACAAGAATATGGAGAGAGGGGCAAGGGAGGGGAGGGGAGGGGAGGGGGAGATGGGTGGAGGAAGGGTAATTGGTGGGACCCCACCTACGGTGCATCTTAGAAGGGTACAGGTGAAACTTATTGAACGCTGACTATAAAGGTCTTAACACAATAACAGAAAATGCCATGAATGCTATGTTAACTAGTTTGATGAAAATATTTCAGATTGTATATGAAACCAGCACATTGTACCCCATGATTACATTAATGAGCACAGCTATGATTTAATTAAAAAAAAAAAAAACTGGGAGTTAAGGTGCCTATCTGGGCAAACCCAGATAAATATATCAAAAAATAAATAAAACAATGAAAATGACTGGAATAATCTTACTATTAGTAACAGATTCTGCGTTGCTGTTTTGTCAATGCAGAGAGCTACCCCAGTATATTTTCCAAGCTTTCCTGGTATCCCAAGAGAAACTTGATTCTTTAAATCCCGATATTTAAATTCCTGGCCAGCTGCCCAAAAGGCAGAGTTGGTGGACCTGCCCTGTTGCCTTCTTCATGCCCGTGCTCGTATCCACGGGGTCTGTAGGTCTCAGGGAATTGTCCTTCAGTGAATTTTCAGTCAAGAAGGCCGAATCTGGTAGTCAACATAAGCCCTTTCAGTGGGGCTCAGGCTGCTTTCTGGATAGGCAGAAGGCTCGCCCAGCGGTCTGGTGAGCAGCTCTTCAGGCTGCAATGCCTGTCATCTGATACAGACCAAATGCAGGGCTAATTGGCACTCCCGAGCAACCCAGTTTTGGATGAGTTTCCTTTTGATGTTTTAAAGTGTCTCAAAAACCTCTTCTATAAATGATTCTCAAGGACCCTCACTAATCACAGAGAGAGATTAGTCTCTTAACTATAATAGAGGTAGGCTTTGGCCCAGATTTATAACCATTCCGTCTCCATGTTGAATGCTAAACTCTAGCTTTAGTTTAATTTCTTCTAATTCCTTTTCAGTGAAGTATCCTAGAAACTTAACCAAAAGGAGGAGAGTGAAGAAGGAAATCAACTCATCTGCCACTGTCAAAACAATTGTAAGTTAAACAACATTTCAGATGTGTAAATGGGATAATCGACAAATGTATCAGAACAAACAGGGAAATTCTGACATGGCAAGCCGAGACTGGTCAACAGAGACAGGCCGACCCTCTTGCAAGACAATGCTGTTGCACATTGCTACTCAAACTACGGCGGCTGGACTTGGAAGCTCTTTGTCATCAGCTATATTCATTACACCTCGCACCAACTGACTACCACTTCTTCCAAACTTCGGACCACTTCTTGCAAGAAAAACAATTCCATTCTCAGCAAGCTGTGGAAAAAGCCTGTCGTGATTTCATTGCCACTCGCTTTCCAGGCCTCTTCACTGCTGGCGCAGACCAGCTACTGTTCAGACAGCAAAACTGTGTTTAGGCGCATACTTTGCTGAATCGTACTGCTTCTTGTTTGAAAAATAACAAACTAAACTTTTGATTCGAAATCAGACATTTCAGATTTAATGACTTAATATTTACCCAGCTGTCTTTTTTCTCTTTTCCCATGACAGCAGAATTCAACTTTTTATTGAACATGTTATAAAAGAGATTTAGTCAAAAAGACCAAAGCCCATGTCATTATCAGATTCCTTCTTTCATGCTTCCACTTTCTTCTCCTCAGCTGGGGCAGCAGCAGTGGACGGGGCAGGAGCTCCTGCTGGTGCGGCACCAGCTGCTGGAGCCGGTCCACCAGCCCCTACATTGCAGATGAGGCCCCTCGATGTTGACATTGGTCCAGGCCTTTGCAAACAGGCCAGGCCAAAAAGATTCAACATTTACACCAGCTGCTTTAATGAGGGCATTGAGCTTATCCTCTGTGACAGTCACCTCATTGTCATGCAAAATGAGGGCTGACTAGATGCAGGTGATTGGAGAGGGCGCTATGGTGGGAGTGAGTACTGAGATAGCCCTGCTGGGCATCGTGCTAGTCCCCGATGAAGCGAGGGCCTCACCCCAATGCAGCCTTAACTTCCAGGGAAGGATGGGGCACCTTGGTGGCAGCTAAGGAAAAAGTCGTCTTTTGAAATAGCACCTAACAATAGCAACAATAGCAGCAATAACTAAAAAAAAGTATAACCAGAAATTTGAAACATAATTATTTACATATACTTTTTAAACATGTTAGTCGTGGAAAGTGAAGTGTCTGTGTCTGTACGATCCAGGAGATCCAGTGATGTAAGTGTTCTAGTTCTGTGCCATTCCAGACGGTAGGGAGTGGATACACATGGACATTGAGCATGAAACGTGGTTCATGGAACTGAGCATCTCAATTCTTAATTTTGTTTCATTTTAATCAATTATTAATTATTTAATTTCGATGTAAACAACCATGGGTGGTACAGCTGCCATATTGGGCAGCCCACATCTCCATACTTATAATTACAATGCTCAAAGAGAAGTATGCCAAGAAGAAATTTTAACTTAAGCATAATGCCGAAGTTGATACTTTCCCTTAATAACATTAATGAAATTCCTGCAAAATAGACGAGCCTTGTGTAATTGTAGACTCCCCCATGGGCATTGGTACTGTGGATAGAGAGTTAGCTCTCCTAATGAATTCCTGCATACCATCAATGCCCTAATGGATTTGGGATACAATTTTAATGCTCATGTCTACGTTTAATTCTCATAGCTACAATTCTCACATCAACAGGAGACACTTCTTTTTTTTAAGTAAATTTAAATACGGCAGAGGAAAGAGATTTTATTCTTCCTGATTTTGACTTTCTCTCTACACACACAGAAGTATAGCTTTTGTAAAAGATTTCTCCTTTATTCTAAACATACAATCCAGATTCTGTTCAATCAGAGCTCAGTTCTTCTAAAAACAAGGATTTGCAGAAATAATGCACTTCTTTTTTCTTTCTTCTTTCTGTTACATTGTTATATATGACAGATATAAGGGCATAACTTCCAAAACGCTGTACTCTGGCCCACATAAGTTACAGTTCCCTTGCATAGGAGCAGCTGTTTCTCTCCCATCCTGACGCCTCTCCAGGCCATCACCCATTGCTCAACTGCTGGGAACGTTGCCTGCTAATGGCTCAAAGCCACCCCTTCTCCAAAGAATGGCCATGGAAAAATGGGAACCCCCTAACTCAGGAGATTGTACCCTTGTCCTGTGGCTAGGGCAGTGATGGACAGTGGAGGATCAGGGTACAAAAGGCCAACCTGACGTTCAGGGGAACCAATGTGATGGTACAGTTCTTGCTCTATGGGTTCAGGCTGAGATTGTATCTTCGCTTGACTTCTTGTTTTAACACTTCAGGCTGCTGTAATAAAATACCATAAACTGGGGCTTATAAGTATAAAAATGTACTGTTCATGTTCAGGAAGCTAGGAAGTCCAAGATCAAGGGATCAGCAGACTCGGTGTCTGCTAAGAGCTTGATTCCCCCCCCCCCCCCACACACACACACAGGGCTATTCCCCTTGCCCAGGGTGAACTAGAGACCAGGCAATTCCTGGGTTTCTCATAAGATGTTCAGGAAGCCTTGATTATCACCCATTATGTTTGCAGGAGAAAAAACTGGATGCAGCAGACATCTTAGTGAATTTGAAGCTAGGGGACCCATCACTGTCGATATGAAAGGACATGGTTCCCACATCCATATCCAAGAAAGTCCCCACCCAGTGTAACCAGGGATTCACCCAGGGACTGCTGGAAGGTATGGTGCTGACTGTGTAGAGCTCGTCATTGATCAAACTCACAGTTCCGAAGCACAGTTCTAAAGACAGTAGATTTCTCCTTGCCAATTAATTGATTCTTTGCAAATGCCCACATCCCTTGCGCCCACGTACACCTCCCAGTAATGACGGCCAGAAGAGAACCAAGGGGAGTCCAGGGCACATGGCAAATAGTTGACTCGCTTCACATGCTCTTCTCTATTTTTCTGGAAACTCTCACAGCAGGTGTTCCCCAGATCGTCAGGAATGATGAGATAGATGTTTGTTGGCTGTGTCCATATCACGGGTCATAGCCACACGGTTTAGTCACCTGGGGATACTTCCACCTTGCAGAGTCCTGGGCTTTACTGCCAGAGGGTGAGATTCATTTGGTGCAGGCTTTTGCTACTGAACATATAGGTCAGGAGTGAGCAGCCCCAGAACCACCCAAGCTCTTTTTAGAAATCCTCATTCTTAGCTGGGCGTAGTGGCTGACACCTGTAATCCCAGCACTTGGGAGGCGAAGGCAGGTGGATTGCCTGAGCTCACAGGTTTGAGACCACCTTGAACAAGAGCAAGACCCCTGTCTCAAAAAAAAAAAATATATATATATATATATAATATATATATATCCAGGCATTGTGGTGAGCGTCTGTACTTCCAGCTACTTGGGAGGCTGAGGCAAGAGAATCACTGGAGCCCAAGAGTTTGAGGTGGCTGTGAGCTGTGATGTTGTGATGCCTCCACTCTACTGAGGGTGACAAAGTGAGAGTCTGTCTGGAAGAAAAAAGTGAAAGAAAAGAAAAAAAGCAAGAAATCCTCATTGTCACTCCAGCTGAGTGCCTGGCGCTTTCTGGCTTCCAATTGCTTCTAAGGACAACTCAGATCTCAGGGCCTGCTGTCTCAGAGGTGAAACCTTCTCTCTGTGTCCTCATGTGGTGGAGAGGTGAACGAGCTTCCTTGAGCCTGTTTTGTAAGGACACTGGTCTTATTCCGAATGCTCCCACCTCTTAAAGCATCATATTGTGAATTAGATCTCCACCTGAGAATTCTGGAGGCAGAAACATTGACATCATTTCACTCCTTCTTCTGTCCTATCTTGCTTTGGCCATCCCTTCCTCAGACCATCACAGGCACCTGAATCCCTGTCTCAGGTTCCACTTCTGTAAAACCAGGCCTGAGACACCATCCCAAGATCCTGAATTATTTTTGTGAAGAAGAAGATGCATGCCAATAGATGAACTCACATGCCCCTCCTCAGAAAGGAACAGAAGGAGTTTCCATTAATAAGCTGTGAGAAACAATTGACTTCTATTTTTTATTTTCTGTGCAAAATTTTACCTTCTACCTTATCAAATGGTAGAAGGTTTTGGGATATCACTAGAGCCTAGATTGAAATACAAACCTAACTGCAAAATAGAGTCTGTCACTCATGTTGAGATATTCAGTCAAAATGGAAGTGCAAAATTAGAGTAAGTATTTCAGTGCATGTACTTTGGCTACATTACAATTTAGAAAGATAAAATGAGCTGGACTTGGTGGCTCATGCCTGTAGTCCCAGCATGGGAGGGAAGCAGGCATAGCCACATATCAGGTGCAGGTACTGGGAGGCTGAGGAGAATTGCTGGAGGCCAGGAGTTTATGGCTAGGTGATGTTGAGAAACCTCACCTCTAAAAACAAAAGAGAATGAGAAGAGAAAAAGATACAATGGTTAATTTTATGTGTCAGCTTGACTGAGCTATGGGGTACCCAGATATTGGACTGGGCATTATTCTGGTGTATCTGTGAAGGTGTTTCTGGATGCGATTAACATTTGACTCAATAGACTGAGTAAAGCAGATTGTCACCCCTAACATGGATAGGCCTCATCCAATCAATTGAAGACCGTAATAGAACATAAAGGCTAAGTAAGAGAGAATTGCTTTTACCTACTTGATTGAGCTATATCACTGGTCTTTTTCAGCCCTTGGGCTTGATGTGAAACAATGGCTCTTCTTGGGTTATAAGTCTGCTGGCTTTCAGCCTGAATTTACACCATCAGCTCTTCTGGCTCTCAGGCCTCTGGACTCAGAGTATGACCATCAGCTGTCCTGTGGTTTCAGCTTAGCAGCCCTAGCTCTTGGGACCTGTCAGCCACACAATTGTATAAGCCAATTCTTTATAATAAAACTCATTTTGGCCAGGCATGGTGGCTCACACCTGTATTTCTAGCACTCTAGGAGGCTGAGGTAGAAACATAACTTAAGCTTGAAGTTTGAGACCAGCCTGAGCAAGAGTGAAGCCCCATCTCTACTAAAAATAGAAAACTCAGCCAGGCATTGTGTTGGGTCCCCACAGTCCAGCTACTTGGGAGGCTGAGACAAGAGGATCACTTGAACCAGAAGTTTTGAGATTGCTGTGAGTTAGACTAACACTACAACAGTACTGTTGTCTGGGCAACAGAGTGAGACTCTGTCTCAAAAAGAAATCTCATTTTATATCTATCTATATTCTATATCTAGATAGAAAGATGAGTGTCTCCTATTGACTCTGTTTCTCTGGAAAACCTTGACTAATACAAGAGGTAAATTTTTCACATTGGAACTCAACAGATAAGGAAGAGAAAAGAGCAGGATGGGATGGAAGAGTAAGGTGGTTTTAATATTTAATATAGAAAGTTTTGATAACCACACCTCAATTATTAAGCATACAAACAAATAAATGAGGTTGGCTTAGGCCAAAGGAAAGGAAGTATGCATTCCGTATATCCTCTATTGCCTCTGGTCCCATTGAATATTTAGCAAGAACAAAAACTTTCATTTAGAATATACAATGATTTTGTAGAAAACAAAACATTGATTTATTCATTCATAATGAGAAATGAAACCATCGAGCAGATTAGATGCTGTTTGCTGCTCAGTTTATTCTACTCCTCCAGGCAAATTTATAAGGGAAACCCAATGAAAACCAGGATTTTTCATTGTCTGAGGAGCAGGAGGAATTTGAATGATTCTAAGTGGGAAGTTACTAATCTATGACCACCTGACTTTTCACTCTCCTGTGGGCCCATGCTCTCCCCTGAGGATGGTCGAGGCCCCTCGCCAGAAAAGCCTCCCTCATTCTCCTGTTTTTGGATTGTTTTACTGGCTAGCTCCCTTCTTTCTGACTTATATCCATATGTGTCTTCTTATATCCATATGTATTTTCTTCTATAACAAGTTTTTGGTCCTGTTTAATAATTTCTAATCACAAAGATATATGTGATCATTATAT
The DNA here is from genome assembly GCA_963573935.1 of Arctocebus calabarensis. Lineage (NCBI taxonomy): Eukaryota > Metazoa > Chordata > Mammalia > Primates > Lorisidae > Arctocebus > Arctocebus calabarensis. The sequence goes on along the minus strand of CAUYON010080299.1, from coordinate 55,170 downwards.
AACCCCTGGACCTAGTAAAAACTCTCTCCCACTCAGAGATAATCACTGAGAAATGAGACCAAAGACATCCCCGCCTTGTAGGAAGGAAGAAAGGAGCATGTGTGGCGCTGAGGACATTGCCTGGGGCATGGAAGAGCTCAGAATTATTTTTCTCCTACCTTCAAATATTCTTTACATTAGGTTTCAGCAAATTTTTGCTTTAAATAGCCAGATGGTAAATAATTTAGACTCTGTGGGCCCCATGGTCTTGCTACCACTCAACTCTGTCACAGTGGCCCCCAAACAAAGCAGCCAGAGCTCCTATGTGGTGGATGGTTGTGGCCGTGTTCTAGTGAAACTTTATTATAAGCAGCCAGCATGTCATGTCTGGCCTAAAGGTCGTCCTTTGCCAACCTCTAATCTACATCATCATCTAAACTGGCTCCAGAGTAAGTCATGCATTTTATTATTATTATTATTTTGAGACAGAGTCTCAAGCTGTCACCCTGGTTAGCGTGCTGTGGCATGACAGCTCACAGCAACCTCAAACTATTGAACTCAAGCGATTCTCTTGCCTCAGCCTCCCCAGTAGCTGGGATTATAGGCACCTGCCACAATGCCAGGCTACTTTTTTGTTGCAGTTGTCATGGTTGTTTAGCTGGCCTGGGCTGGGTTCAAACCTGTCAGCTTTGGTGTATGTGGCTGTCGCCCTACCCACTGAGCTATCGACACTGCCCATGCATTTTATTATTAAGAAAGAAGTTTTACTTTTGTAGTCAAATCGTTCACAGATGCTTCTCTCCTTGCTTCTCAATATGCCTTCTGTTCAGGGTCCAGGTCAGTTTGCAAATAATTGCTCAACATGTCCATGGGATGTGTGAGAGGCGTGAGAGGTGTGGTGAGTTTCCTGACGGCAAGTGCTGACAGCACAGCGGCTGAGCCACCCCACCCTCCGGACGTGCCTCCCACCTGTTACCTACCATGCACACACCAGTATACTCATGGCAGAATGGGAACACAGTCCAGACGCCTGTACAGTGGAAAGGATCAATCATTGTATATCGTACCATAAAATACCATACAGCAGTGGGAGTGAACAAACTACAACCTCACGGACCACCGTGAATGGCTCTCACACGGTACTCAGTGGAGGACAGAGAGTATGTGGTCTGATTTCATCTTCCATAAACTTCAAAAACTAACCCATGGTGTTGACACTCAGTCACCTGGAGGTTGAGTGCCATGGCATCATAGCTTACAGCAACCTGAAACTCTTAGGCTCAAGCAATCTTCTTGCCTCAGCCTGCCCAAGTAGCCGGATGAAAGGCGCCGACCATAATACGTGGCCTGTTTTTCTGTTTTTAGTAGCGATGGGGTCTCACTCTTGCTCAGGCTGATCTTGAACTCCTGAGCTCAGGCAATCCACCTGCCTTGGTTTCCCAGAATGCTAGGATGACTGGCATGAGCCATTGCCCCAGCCCCAACCAATCCATGATGTTGAAATCACAAGTGACTTCCCTTGGAAAAGGGGTAGTTAGTGACTAGGCAAGGTTGTGGGGTTTCCTGGGGTACTAAAACTTCTACTTCTTAGTCAGAGTGTTGATTTTACAAGCAAGTTCATCTTTCTGGGAGCATATTTAAATCTTTTAAAAATCACAGCAGCCTTAATAACAACTAATTTTATTAAAAGGTAGCCATGTGCCAGGCACGTCATACCAATTGTCTAATCCTCACAAAACTCCACCAAAGTGAATTCTCAGCCCCATTTTATAATGAAAACAAAGGTTCAGAGAGGTTAAGAAACTTGCTTAAAGCCACCCCGAGAGTGAGTGGCAGAGGTAGAGTCTGCTCCCGTGATAATGCTGTCAAATCATAACAGGACAATGCACACCTTTATGAAATCACTGATAAAGTAGAAGAGCCTTATGAGATTTGGGGAAGGGAGAAATATTGGAGATGAGCACTCAAGGCTAGAACATCCCAATGTCTAAACACCTCACCTCCCAGACTTCGGTGCCACAGAGCAAAGAGGGGAACCAGAAATAGGAAAATTCCTTCTGTCCAGCACATTGGTCCCTTAGTACGGCACCAGCATAGCTCAGCATGAAAGTGGTGACTTCCTCTGGGAGGAACAAATGGGTGGATACAGCATCCATGGACTTGGGTGTGACATTTGGAGTCAAAGCAGGAAAAGTTTCCAGAGCCCTGACTCTTGAGTAATTAAATGGGGGACAGACCAAGAACCGCACTTAATCAGTGTTCCCTAGAATTATCATGGGTCTAGCTCTGTCCCTCCCTTTCTTTCTCTTATAAACTCTAATTGAAGGGACAATATTTGCTAGACACTACAACATCTTATTTTTTTTTAATGACAGTCTCAGTATAACCCGTTTCATGTGCAAGCTTATGAAATTATTCATATGTTCCCAAATAGAAATAAGAGAAGTCTATGACCCAATAAATAAATGCTGCAAAAATTTAGAACTTTCGAATAAAACCTGTTTGCAGCTCAGGCAGTGGAATGTGAGAATTTGCAACATTTATCTGGGTCCCTGAAGGTATCAATAAACATTTATATGGGGCAAACATTCTACATGCTAGAAAATAGACTCTATAAGGTTTTATGTTTTGTTTAGCTGCAGCACGTAAATCCCCCAGCCCCACAGAGGAGTAGGTTGGGCTGTGACTTTCAGCATTTACAGGGATTCTCAGACCCATGCAGCCATTCCCGGGTGATGCTTCCTCACACCGGAGTGATTCCTAATTGTGGAATCAGTTACTTCTGGCTTTGGGGAATTTGTGATTGCTGTTTTTGAAACACTCTTTGCAGAATGTAATGAAGTAAAAATTACACAAAAGCTAATCATTGTCGAGAGAGGACGTGAGTAATCTGCTCTCCAGCCTAAGTGGCACGAGGATCTTCACTTACGGTGTCTAACCACCTTCTCTTTTATGCTGGTTGTGTTTATGTATCTCTACCGGCAAAGAGATAGCTATTATGGCCGTAAATTGTGCCTGATACTGAGATTAATAGCTATACAAATAGTTCTTGAGGGAGCTAGGGTCTGGTTTAACCATCTCTCCAACATCCCTACTCTAAGAGCAATCTTTCACGAGTGTTGTAAAATTTATAAGCCTATATTCACGAGGTCGGCATGGTTCCAACCAGGCAGGGATGGAAGTTTGTCCTCGAGTTCAGTGCCTAACAGGCGCTGCCATCGTGGTATTCCAGGTGTCAAAATAAACACACTGCACGGGGGTTTATTATGGAAGCTGCGCTCGATACGGGGTCACGGGGCCTCCACTGAAGGATCGATGGAAAACGGCCCTTTCCTTTCAATAATGGCTCAGGAGGGCAGGGAGGGGGCTGGACACATGGGGGTCAATCACTGGAATGGCCACTTCATTAGCCCCCCACAGGCTGCACAGGAAGTGGGGTGGAATTACTCTCTGCACCTCCTTTGCAGGGATGAGGGCACACAGTTAGTGCCCCTGGTGGACTGGACCCAGCTTTTTCCAGCTTGGAAGAGCCTATTGTTAAATTTTCAGGAATTTTGTGAGCCTGCTCTTAAACATAAACATTAAAAATTGAATCAGGGAAACTCACAATTAAATAAAATGAACGAAAGAGCAAAGTTCTTCATTTCGTCATCATTGTGCTACGTTTTGCTAAGATCCGTGCTGGGCTGTTATGATCGTGGATTTCACCTGTGATGTGGGATCCTGAAATGGTGTAAACCTCCCAGCCGCACCGTTGGGGCCAGGCGGGCAGCTCGCAGCGAGCCTTGGTGGGAGCACTCGCGCAGCAGAGATAGGTACATGCTAAGGGTTATGGTGTGTGTGTTTGTGTTTGTTTTGGAGAGTCTGTTGTTAAACATTTAGACACACACCACAGCTGGGTCCCCTCGTTGCTCTTGAGATTTTTTTCCTGCCGCTCAGTCGCCAATCACAATTGCCACTTGGGCTCCCCCACCCTCGACCTTCTCTGCCATTCTCTGGCCCCCTTTCCTGGAACCGTTGTAACACACCATCCTGGTGTGTCTGCAGGAGAACCAAAGAAGCCCTAATTTTCTCATTTGAAGACTGGGGTGGGGGCAAGAACACTATCTTTTGTGCCTACCTTGTGGGGTGTTGTGCCTTGGGTACACATTATTATGTGAGCGTAAGAAGACGAGCCGTGAACTATCGCTCTTACACTTCTTGGTCTTCAGAATGTTCCCATTATTTTTAAAGGCTATACAGGGACAATAAATACTAACTCATGTGTTTAGTATCATAGAATGTTAGAAGTAGAAGTCGTCTTTCAGATGTTCCAACTTGGGAAAATCCCAGATCTGCCTCACACCCTGACCTCTCAGAAACCATTTCATAAAAATCCAGAAGGCGATGGGGTCTCTGGGACATGAGGAACAAAGATTTGCTTGGTTCCTTCCACAGGGAAAATGGAAGAAGAAGGTAGGTTGTTACAAATACACGTATGGATTATTGAGGTGAAAGCTCATGATAAGAACAGCACTGAAAATTGCATTTTACTGTTTTCTGTACACAATATATGATTTCATTTAATCTTCATAACAAGCCTGTGAATTATTTTCTCCATTTTAAAAGTGAGAGAGGCAGAGGCTTAGGTTAAATATGTTGTACAACTGCACAGATCTTGTCTTGGGAAACTAAAATATGAACTTGGACTTGTCCAGCTCCAGAACCGTGCTTGTCACCAGGAACCCTTGCAGGGAGGAGTTTGCTGAATCGCACAGGGAGTCCCAGTCTCTCCCGGGCCCGCACCTGCTTCTCTCTGAGCTTCTGCATTCTCCTTTGCTCCCCGGCTCTGGTCAGCTCGCCTGTAGACCAGTGGTAGCTCCTGCTCGAACTGCACACGTCCTTCCATTAACTGGGTTTCCTAGATTCAACTCCCAAGGGTGAATCCACATTGGTCCTGCTCATCTTTCTAGCATGGCCATGAGTCCTCCTTTGGGTCAGGCCTCTGATCCTGCCACAATCAGCTGTGGGCCTGTGGCCTGGAGCAGCATGTCTCATATGCTTGTCCTGTTCTTATTTGACCTCCTAAACGTCCTCACCTGCTTCAATGTTTACAACTATTTGTATGTTCTCTTTATCTTCTCTACTCAACAGCAAGGGCCCAAAGTACAAAATCTATCTGTCCTCAGCATTTCGCACAGTAGCAGGTGATCCACAGGGGTTAGTTGAAGAGGTGAGCTATCATTTGCTACCTGGAGAGGCCACCTCTACACTAGTAAGAGAAATGCCTAATTTAAGTAGCAACTAGGGAATTGAAATGTTCGTTACCTTACCTCAATTCCCTGTTTCAGTGGAAGTATTAAATTCTTGGTCTTTATTATTTGTATTATTGGAACAGCTTTCGGTTTTCCTTGGCTGATGTCCATTTGGCATAGGACACCTAGAGTAAGCGCACTTTCCTGGCAATAGTAACTGAGTATATCGGTGAGCCAGAAAAGGGAAGCTGCCACGGGTGTCCGCTAGCCCACAGGCCATTCTGGGAGAAGAAAGAAGAGAGCACATTTGTTCCTGCTTCCTCTCCCCAGCTCTTCCACCCTTCCAGGCCACATGGGAAGACTTCCCAATCCTCCTTACAATCGTGTTGGAATCGTGGCATTAGTCAGGTGCCTTAGTCCATCTTTGTTGCTTATGACAGAATATCTGAAACTAGGCAATTTATTAATTTATAAAGAAAAGGAATTTATTTCTTACAGTTATGGAGGGTGAGAGTTTCAAGGTCAACGATCCTCACCTCGTGAGAGCCTTCTTACTGAGAGGGACTCTCTATAAGAAAATCCCCAGACGGCCTGGGATCTCACGTGGTAACGGAGTTGAGAATGCTAACATGCTAGTCAGGTCTCTCTTCCTCTCCTCATAGAGCCACCAGTCCTACTCTCATGATAACCTGTTCGTCCATCAATCCCAGAATGGATTAATCTATTCAGGAGGGCAGAGCCCTCATGACCAATCACCTCTTAAAGGCACCACATTGGGAATCAAGTTTTGACGTGAGTTTTGCAGGGGAACACTCAAACCACAGCATCAGGTATGTGGACTCGGAGCAGAAGGAAAGGGAGTCACTTCTAGTTAGAGGCAATTTAAAGTGGGTGTGAGTTTCCTGTGCCACTTCTCTGCCCCACCACATGAATGGTAGACGCTATCTGTTGAGCTGGCAGAGCCACAAGGATGGAAAAACATCTTGGGGAAGAGCCACTTGACTTGCATCTAAGTTTGTATATGCAAGAAATGAATGCTGGTTGTATCACGCTTTTGATATTTGGAGGTTATTTGTTAACAAGGACACCATGGCCTATCCTAAGGAAGTCCCGCTTTCAGAACCCTCAACCTCCAGCCCGACCTGCAGATGAGCTCAAACGCGACCTTCGCCCATTCAGGCCCTGTCAGGGCAGTAGACATTGTGAGTCATGAGTAGCTGTGGTGATGAGCATAAACTTAAATTAGGTGGATTCAGATTTAAATCACTTCTGGTACTTCATCACCTAGAACCTTGGGAGAATTAGACTCTCTGCACTTCCTTATCCTTATCTGTAGAAAGAAGATAAGATAATGTCACAGGAAAGTCAGGAGGACAAAATGAGAAAATGCGGCCTTGGCATGCCTTGTGCTATTTCAGAATCCCCCCTGCTCCCTCACACGTCTACCCCATCCTATTCTCTCAGAAAGTCACCAGGGCAGTGACCATCCCGAAGGCTCTACCAGCAGAGTGCAGTGTTCCTCCTGCACCTTATTGGATTAAGTTACCCTGAAATAAATTAAATTGGAAGATGCGGTTGATCTGGAAGTCAGTTGTGGCAAAGGTCAGTCTGAACAAACCCCAGGCACCCATCAATGTGGCCACGCTTAGTTTCTGCAGTGCTCAGGTGATGTAGATGTTTCACGAACTTGTAGCAACCTCCTCACTTCCCACCATGGCTTTGGAGTGATGTATTGGTCTGGATAGGTATTCAACAAATGCCTCTAGTCTTAGTGAGGGCTCTTAGCCCTTAAGCCTTGGGACCAGATAATAGGATATCATTAAATGTTCTTTTCCATTTGTCCTCTATAGTTGATCCTATAAAATTATGGAGACTCAAGTCCACACTTTTATCCCACAAGATGCAGTGGAACGTGTTTAAGATTATGTAGGGTAAGAATTAGTTCCTGAATGAATTTGTGTGTGTGTGTGTGTGTGTGTGTGTGTGGTGGTTTCGTGAGGCCAGGTGTTTCCTAACATCCCACTTGATGCACATAGACAGTCTACCTTCCAGAGCAAAGCATGAGTTTTGGAATGATTCCAGTTAGTTCCACAAAAATGACCTCAGTTCCACAGGTTTCACTTTTAGAAAAAGCTGGACTTTCCATATGTTCCCTAAATAGAAACAGAAAAATAACATGCAGGAAATTGCATATGAGAAAAAAGTGGGAAAGGAGGAAACTATTAAGAAGCAAAAACAAAGTTCTAAGGGCTTTAATTAAATGAAGTACGAGGTAAAACCCCTAAGTAAATTCTAGCCTTCAAATATTCATCAAAAAAGTCCAGGTGGACTAATGGACTTGGACAGACCGCCTTGTAGTTGTAGATTCTGATCAAAGCCTGGCCCTCAGAGCTGGCCCTCTGTGGTGCTAAAGACGCTTTACTCAAGTGGTTGAGGAAGTTATCTCTCAAAGAGCACCCCTTTCATATGCATTCAAGGCCTAACTATCCTGTGCTAGTAGAAACTGGTAAGAACCTAAAGCATTTCTTCTGATTTCTCCCCTGAAGTCTCAGCCATGGGATTTAGGAGAAGGGCAGTGAGAATGTCATTTCTGCAGAACATGCTGCCTTCAAATCCAAGTCTATTGGGTTCCAGGCAGATGCTGTGAACCACGGCCTTGTCTGGGACCTTCTCTCTGCTCTGACCAGATGTGTCTAGAAATAACTAAACTCTAACACCTGACACAGCTGTGAAACAAAAGCACTGACACGCCCAAAGTCTGCTGAAAAATGCGGCCTCCATTGCATTGGTGCTTTGGTGAGAGCTTGTGGTTATAGGGAAGCTTCTGTCTGCCTTGGCTGGAGGCCGCTGCTTGTGTTTCCTCCTCCTGGTGAGAAAGTCGTCAGTGTTGGAAAAGTCGGAGATAAATGGGCATTGAGATCAAGGGCCCTTTGCAGAATTTTGGACAGTGTTTCTGCAGTTCCCTGTCCTTTGACTTTTGCACGTGGATAGATGGGAACCAAGACTTGATCAAGAGTGCCCAAAAGGACTCTCCAGTTCCTTGGGAACACCTTAGCTCTCGGGGTGTTTCTGCCAACACTGAACTAGGGACCTTCCTATTCTTGTTTAAGTTAATTTTTTTTTTTTTTTTTTGGTCTGTTGTGAATATCAACAAGAGAAAGAACGATTCATTTCTATATTCCCTCCTACATTCCTCCTCTTTCATTCCCCAAGTAGAATTCAGACACATGTAAATCAGAAAGCACCACAGTCTCCTCTGTGAGCTGGAGACAAGGAATAAAATTAGGAAATGCTTAGCTCACCAGGCGCTCTCCCCGCCAGCCGGGCCGTCTAATTACACAGCTGATTGAGTGCATTCAGCCGCATCTCCTGCGGTGGGCATCGTGAAATCTAAGCACTAAGCCTCAGTACTTATTGGAAAGATTTTCCTCATGGAATTAAGGGAGAAATGGCCTTTAACACCAGCACCGATCCTCCTTCTCCCGATGCTACTGGCCAGGTTTAAATAGGAAAAACCACTCCCCTGTCCTCTGTCCTTTGAGGACACACAACAACTCTCAAGCCTGAGCAAAATTAGACCTGAGCAAGTGGAAACCCCAAAACCAGCAGTGCTCTTTCTGCTGGCCTGTCAGCATGAAGTGCCCACTCTGCCTGCAGTGTTAATAACTAAATATGAAATATTTAAATGTCTGCAAATTGCATCAATTAAAATTGTTTCCATCCCAAGCAAGCTCATATTGCTTGCCTGTTTTGACCCAATGCCTTTTTATGTTTGATATAGTTTCTTAATTAAAAAATGCACAATGATCAAAAAGCATGGGGGATTGTAGCATTAAGCGTTTTTTAAAGTACAAAATCTATTTAAAGAAAAAAGGAGGCTGAACTCTTTTGCGACGTATGAACTTCACTGCTCAGCACCATAACAAGTAATGGATTTAAGGGACACTCTTCAGTTGACCTCGGTTTCTCTCTGGGGACCTGCTGACCACCAGGTATGGCCAGGACTTAAGGACGAGAGCAAATACATACAGTGCAAGAGAGGGCGTTCAAACTGAGCTGTGAACACAGGTCGGGTCCATGGTTTAATGTGGTCTTTTAAAAAGAAATCAGTTTTTCTACTAGTTAATATCCTTGCATAGCTTCGCAGAACATTTGGAATGAACCCAAGTTGCTGACTCTAGGCCACAGGGCCCTACGCCGTCAGACCACATTGCTTCCCTCTCCCTCTCCAGCCGCATCTGCTGTCTTCATTTCCTGGGAAACTGAATTATTCAGTTTTATTCAGAGGGAACATTTGCTTTCAATGCCCTCTGCTGAAAGCATCTTCTTCATATAATTGTTAGGGTTGCTGGCTCTGTGTCCCTGCCACCACCCAGCTCCCTGCTCCCTCCCACTGCCAACACTCTATCACGCCCCCCTTTTGACCACCTGCTTTGCCCCCTGCCTCTCAGAAAGGACTTCTTTCACCGAGATTTACTTATTCAACACCTGTTTCTCCCAAATGAAATATAAGATCATAAAAGGCAAAGACATCACTGGTTTGCTCACTTTAAAGACCTGGAACCTAAAATGGCAACAACACACAGTATGTGCCCAGCAGATATTTACTGAATTAACTAGAACTTCCAAGAGCAGCAAGGAATCAAACCAGCCTTACCCTTACCATGTCTTATGAGGAAGTTGTCAGTCTTGGAGGACTTTTGCCCCGTCCTCCAGAGACATAGGCTATACCAGGTCTATCCACCTGGTTAACTGTATCCACAGCATCACGTGAAGTGCACAGATTCCAACAGAATTTAATCTTTTAGGTAACACAGTAGTGCTTCACTTAGTAGCTGGGATACATTCTGAGAAATGTGTTGTTAGGCAGTTTTGTGGCGGTGCAATCCCGAGAGCGTGGGAGCCTTTACATCAACCTGGGCAGCCTACTACACACCAGGGTTGCTCCCAGGCTGCGAGCATGTGCAGTGTGTACTGGGGTGAATACTGTGGGCAGCTGTGTAATGTCAATGGCATTTGTGCATCTCAGCGTATCTAAGATGGGCAGGGTACAGAAACACGTTATTGTGATCTCCCGGCATCACCACTGTAGGTACCATCGCTGTTGGCCAGAACTTCCTGTGCCATGCGTGACTGTGACAGAATTCCCCTCACTGCATCCCTGAGAAAATATGTGAGCAATGGTACTTAAAGTGACTGAAAATGATGGAAGCAGTGTTTGATCCTTAGACATTTAAATAATGCTATAATACTAACTCACCATCAAATAGCACGTGCTTTGACTTCTTTTTCTGGTGTGGGGACTAATTTGAGTTTATCTTTACCAGATCCCCTGATCCCAGTGGCTAGTGACTTCACGGGAAATGGAGCCCTCATTTGTCATGGCATAGCCTTTGGTGCAGAGACCCATGGGAGGCAGGTGAGCCCAGCAGAAAAGAGCAGTCTCCAGCCACAGATCATCTGGGGTTAAATCCTGACTCCTCTGCTAACTAGCTATGTGATTTGGGGCCGGCTCCTCCTCCTCTCTCTGTTTAGATTTTTCATCTATCAGATTATGCTAATAATAGAGCCCCAGCTTCTTTGGGGTGTTGTAAAGAAAAAGTGAATTAATGCACATATTTAGAAGAGGATAGGAGAGTGCCGGACACATCGTAAGTGCTATGTTTGTGATTATGCCTGCCCTTAAGAAAGCTGCTATATGAACAGGAAAATAAACCATCCACAGAAAAAAAGGATGATCCATGGTGGCATGTCTGATAAATGCCAAATGAATAGTTGTGACCAGAAATGAAAGGAGACATGGCTCTGGAGCCAGTGCTCTAAAGAGACCCGTGTTCAGCTAGATTAAAGCTAACACTTAGAGACAGGAGAACTAATTTGTCCCTGCTTTAACAAAGACTCAAGGCTGGCAACCTCTTCATCAGATAGCTGGTTAAGCTGGAGCAAAATCTAGAGATCTTTGATCCCGGGTCACTGCCTGGCAGGGGGAGGTCCTGGGCAGCTATGCCGAGGCTGGCCTGATAGACAGAGGTCCCTCGAGGTATCATCGCCTCTGCAGAAAACCTGATATTTTAAGGTCACATTCATATCGTTGCTTTGATCTAAGATGATAAATCAGTTTGTTGCATTTCCAGTTTTGATAGGTGAGAACACCGTTAAAGAGATCTTTTTCTCCCTCCTTCCACTGCCCGCTGCAAGTCTTGCCATTTCGATTTTATCATTACAATGTCTTGGATTGCTTGGGGTTGGCTTTTGCAAAATGTGTTAGCAGATCAGATTTTTGCTCTCTTTCCCAGCAAAGGTTCAAGACACTAACCCCTCGAAGGGAGGCCCTAATCTAGATGAGCAGCTCCTTGTTGTGGGATTGGGGGGCTTCCTTCTCCTTCAGGTCCCTGTCAGGCTGGCCTTTCCCTGGGCCTCCTGGCCCCTCGGCTGCTGGCCACAGCTGCCCTCCATTCTGGGGAGGATCAGAGGCTGGGAGGGGCCTGCGTCTTCTGAGTTCCCTTTCATGTTAAGTCCATGGAAACCAACATCTGTTGGCTCCCTGGGTGTGGAGCCAGTGTTAGTCATTTTACTGGAACATTTGATGACACATTTGGTGATGGCCTCTTAGGTGTGGGAGGTAAGGACCAAGGAGTTTGCCTGCAGAACTGCAGCTGAGGGCAGATGCTACATGAGGGATGGTCGGCCAGGTCACACATGCACACACACACACGCACACGTGCGTATAGATATCAGCACACTTATTCCTTTTTCTATCTAAATGTTGAATGTCCCATTAAAACGCCTGATGAAATGGTACCTCGGGGGGAAAGTAAGAGTACCTCTTATTACAGGCTGTTTCCATGGTAGCTTGCTTGAAACTCCCGGGTACCCCCTAATAATGAGTTATTACTGTTTGGCTAAAACATATTGCAGGGAACTGATTAGTAATGTAAGCTAAAGAGCAAACCAACAGGTTAATTCTTTCGTTTCTTCTCAGAAGCCAACACACACTGATATGTGTGATAATGCACCCCCACATCTGACTCACTCATCTTTGCTCTGTCTTCACTGAGTTAACACAGGGAAGGAAATGGAGGCGATGCTGACCCCTGGGGACGCCCTCAGGCAAAGACGCAGGTGGCTTCGCAGATGATGAATCTGTTTGAATCAGAAACATCCCTTTCTAAAACTGCCAGACCCAGTGTCCAGCAGCTGTATGACGTCAGATGTGATTGTCCCCGTGCACATCCTGAGTTGTGGATCAGAACTGATGTTACAAAGTGGTTCGGCTGTTTACAAAGGCTTCCGGGAGGAAATGGTGCCTGATAGAACCAGAATCCTCTCTCTGGAGGAGGAAGTAAATCTCTGTGGCTCCTCGTCTGGCCAACCGGCCTTGGAGGCCGAGGGTGGGACGCTCCGAGCAGTCAGGATGCACAGATGGCCCCGGCTCCTTAACAGAGTCCGCCCAGGGCAGCGAGGAGTGGGTTTAAGTGCAGGGTGGAGCTGAGAACAAGGCACCACCGACCAGTGGACTGTCTGGTGTCCCAAGTGTCTGAAAGGCTTAAGGATTTCCCTCTCAGGAATTGGGAATGTATTCACAGCGCACGAGGCTAAATCCCTGGACTTCACGCAGGTTCCCATTTCCAGCATGCCTCTGTCCTCTTCCTCCCCACGGCCCTCTCTCCAGCCAGGCCCTGACATGGGGAAAGGCCATCTGCCTTAGGAAAATAGTCAGCAGAAGTATTCCACATGCCTGTGTGTTCAATTGGGGCGAGAACATTTAAATCCCCCAAATGCAGATGAATCAGGTTATCACCTTTAACCTAAGGCAATGATTTGGGGGCCATATATTCATCAAGTTTAAAGAAAATGTAACAGACAAAAAAAAAATAACTAAAATATCCTGCCTCTTCTAACCTAGACCTGCTAATGCACAAAGGTTGAAAAATAAATGGAAGAAGGGTGGCGCCTGTGGCTCAGTGAGTGGGGCGCTGGCCCCATATACTGAGGGAGGAGGGTTCAAACCCAGCCCCAGCCAAACTGCAACAACAACAACAAAAATGAATAAAAGTCTCAGGTCGCAGGCAATGAGGTCTGTCAGATTGTAAATAAATAAATAAATAAATAAATGGAAGACTACAGCTATTTTCTTAATTACCAAAAAATTATATTCCAAAATTAATTTATCTCTCTATATATACATATATGTATTTTTTACAGTTCATGGAAAATAGAATATTCTATAAGTGGATTTTTCTACATCAATAATCTTTTCAATTTAAAGTAAAAAATTCAACCAATGGAGAACATATATCAATCAATAATCCTGTAATTGTCCCAAATAATTTTCAAACCTTCATTAAAATTGAATTAAAGATGACTTGTACACAGTTTGATAATGATGTGCTTAGATATCTTCTCTAGAAATAGCTTCAGGAGGCGATGACCAGGAAAGAATAAAACAAACAAGTAACAACATATCTGGGAGAAGGAAAAGGTTGATGTGTTCATAGAGAGAAGAAAGGCTGATCTACAAAGAAAGGACAAATATTTATATTCATCTCCACATGAATTCATAAAGACTCTTTCATTTTGACGTCAGAGCAAGCTTTTCCACGGCGCTTACTGAGGGGAGTGAGCTCAAGTCAGTGAAATGATTCATCCAAAGAAAAATTAATTAAACACGGGGTGGATTCTGAGCCCAGATCCATTAAAGCTGAGAAAATCCTGCATTTGCTGAGTTCTCACCTGGGTGCCTTAGAGAGCAGATGTAAACGGAAAAGAAATAAATCGAAATAAGCAGAGTTTAGGTTATAATTTCTACATGTTTTTCTTCTCTACATATTTTTCTTCTCTTTCATAAAGAGAAGTTCAAGTGGATTGTGAGGGTAGAATAGCCATCAATAAGCCACAAGGCAACAGAGAAAAAGCAAGCAAACTGAGCCAGCAAGCAAAACCAGTCTATTCTGAGCCGCAACTTGAAAGAAAAAATAGAATTCCTTAATTAATTGTTTGGATTACCCAAGACCCGGAATTATTTCAGCTTGGTAAAATATGGTGTCTAAGAGCCCTGGATCACAAATCAAATCTAATGTGTGATTAGAAATCTCTCATTCTAACTTTCAGCTTTCTTATCAGTAAAATGAGGAAATGATATTAATTTGTCAGTAAATGATATTAATTTGTCAGGTTTCTGGGAGTTTAAAAAGTGACATGTATGTTTTAAATTGGCTAGTGCTAATGTCACTAAATTCACGGAGGGCTAAGGGCAGAGCAAGTGAATAAGGCATTTTAAGATGTGAAGCGTTTTTCGTTTCCTTCATTAAGTGAAACTTCCATGTTTCAATTGCTGGTGTTGAGACTGTGCACTAAGTTTCCTGTTTCCTATAATCTATAAGAAATCAAAAGAGTCAAGTTTCTGATATCCAAACAATCAGAAAAGCAGCAGAATTACTCTTGATTTCTAGTTATAAATTGAACAAAGGTTGAAATCAATAAAAATTAACAGAAAATAATAGAGAAAGGAATCACTGAATGAAAAGCTGTTTTTTTTTAAATATAGATAAAATTGATAAATTTCTAGCCAAACCTGGTACAGGCGGAGGGAGAGAGGGAGTGAAGGAGAAAGAGAATATCACTATAGACATTAAAATGATAATAAAGGAATATTTTTTAAAAACTTATGTCAACAAATGTGACCATTTAGATGAAATAAGTTTATTTCATAAAAACAAACTATTATACTTTGAAGAAAAAATGGCCTGAATATCTCTATGTATGTTAAAGAAATTAAACGACTAGTTAGTTAAACTTCTCACCAATGAAACACCAGGCACAGATGGCTTCGTGGAGAATTCTACCAAACATTTAAGAAAGAAATAATACCATTGCCACACAAGTTATTTCAGAAAATTGATGAGGATGGAACACTTTCTAATTCATTTTATGAGACTGGTATTAGCCTTAAACCAAACCTGATGAAATAACCACAAGAAGCTATAGACAAATACCTGCCACAAACACAGACACCAAACAATCCCCCTCTGCTCTGAAGCCCACCTCTGCTGTGACCGAGTTAGACGTACCCATTTGAAGCACCTGAAAATGTCCTCTATCAGAGGGGCTGCATGTAAGGGTGTGCTACGTCACCGCCCCACTCCTTAGCTATGGACCGTGTCAGAATTTGCACACTGAGCGTAATACTTACGTATTAAAGTAATACCTTGACAATATTCTGTAACTGAGCCTGGGCCTTTCCACGCATTTTCCTTATCGTTTTAGAGTGACTCATACCTGGACAGTAGAAAGTCCACATGTGATGCAGAGTTTAAGCGGTGGACAATTTGTCTTCACATAGCACAAACTGTTTTCCTGTGCATGTTGGCATTGAATTGTTACTTACAAGTTCATAAAAAACACTCCTCATCTGCCGTCTAAACTGTTAGCTCATTCCAATCAGGAGCTGTGAGTGTTTTGATGCTCAGAGCTCTTCTCTGGACCACACAAAACCAGGTGCCTACTGTGTGGGCTGGGCCGTGAATGACCATGGCAACCATCAGGCAGCCTGCTGCACCTGTTCCCATGGAAGACAGAACCAACATTGAGTATTTAAAACAAATAATTTACGGACTTAGTTACACAGGCAGTGGGGGAGTTGGAGAGCCAATGGAGAGAAATGAGCTTACCCAGGGCCACCCCGAGGCTGGAAAGAAAAGCAGGAGCCAGTGTTACTGCTGCCCGGGACTCAGATCACCAAGCAGAAGCTGGAGCCGTGTGGGCTGGTGCACAGAGAGCGGCTGCCACAGTGGGTACAGCTGCTGGCAGAGGAGTCACCCCGGCAGAGTGGGAGGGGGGCAAGTCATAGCATCTCCCATCCCTTCCCTCTAAAACTCTCCCCACTGCCCCACTGTGGCCAGGCCCAGCCGGAAGGACAGCTGTGAGGGCAAGAAGACCCTCGGCGGGCGCGAGTCCTTAGCCAGTTTCCTTAGCCTTCTCCCCTGCCCCTCTTTTGAGAGATGGATGCTGCCCGGTGCAGTCCAAGTCAGCTGGGATCGTGTGCTCAACCCTTTGCAAACGTCCGTCCTCACAGTAGCCACCCTCCCGGCCTCTCCAGGGAGCAGTGAGGAGCCAAGGTGACACAGCTTAGTCAGCGAGAAGATAGGGAAAGAAGGGGAGCCTTTTGCTTTTCCTCTGAGCAGGGAGCCCTCTGAGGGCTTTCAGCAGAGGGACGATGGGCTCTGATACTTTAATTTAAATATAACCTGTTGCTGCTGAGCTGACTGTTCAGGTAGAGACGAGGGAGAGGTGACAGAGGAACATGATGATGGAAATGCGGATGAAATGATTCAGGCCGGGGAGTTAGCGCTGCTGTGAGCAGCCAGGGTTGAGCGCCGAGCCCCCCTGCCTCAGGCCTGCGCACGCTGTCCAGGAGCAGCCGGCGTGGCCCAGGCGCAGGGATAAGGAACAAGAGGCAAGAAGTAGCAAGGAAGAGGGAGTGGTCCCCGCGGTCAGGACTGCCACCACCGACGGTCACTCAGGAGGAAGATGAGGACACTGGATTTAGCGGCCGGGGATTTTTGGTGCTCTCCCCGGGAGCGGTTTTGGTGGCAGGTGCAGCTGAGGGCGGAGTGGAATGGATTTAGACACAGCTGCTTGAGATCAGCCCAGGCGGTGAGAACAGACCACTCCTCCCATGTTCCAGGACGGGAGGGAGCAGGGGACGGCGGGCAGCCGCCCCGGGCATGGAGTTTGGTTTGTTTTAATACTATTTTTGAATGTGAGAAATAAGACCTTGTTTATATGCGAGACATAAAGACACGCGAGAAAGAGAACGGCACGATTTAGGAGAGAGAGAATTTTGCTGGAGGGTTGTCCTTGAAAGGTTAAGGGAGGTTGGAATTTTGATCTTATTTCTAAAATTGTATATATTTAAAATGCACAACATGCCATAGATACATACAGAGGGTACCAAAAATGTATACACATTTTAAGACAGGAAAAAACTGTATTAAAACTGTAATTAATACTCAAGTCACATTGGACATCTGTCATTATGAGAGATGCAAGGTATAATATATCATATAACAAATGTTATTGGTATTGAGTATTACAATTTTAATGCAGTTTTTTCTTTTAGACTGTGTTTCCTTGTTTTGGACCATCTCTGCGTGTGTGTGTAGAGTGAAATGTTGACTTGTATCAGGCCCGTTCACACGTCCGTCTCCTCACATAGCTGCCTGTCTGTGTGTGCCCAAGGGAGCACCTGAAATCACTCTCTCAGCAAACGTCCAGTACACAACACCGTATATTAGCCATGGTCTTCCCTCTGTGCATCAGCTTTCTAGGCATCCATCCCATATAACTGTAACTTTGTTGTGACTCCATCCTTGGAGCAAAGGATGCCTGTTTCCACTGCCTCCCCACCCTGGTGACCACCATTCTAGCCTCTATGTGGTCAACCCTTTTAGATTCCGTAACTTACTCTTCCCCAGTTTCAAGGATAGAATTTTAAAGTTAATGGCCTTGTTGGTTTGCCTGAACATTCCCGGCACGGAAAGTCCGATGTCCCAGGAAACCTTCAGCCTTGGGCAAATCATGATGGTGGGCATGGAAGTGAAGTAGGAAGCAAGTCAACCGACAATGAGATTGGGGCAGGAGATGCTAAGCGTTTGTGAGCAAAGTGAACGGCACACCTCCACTGGGGCCACACAAGTTACCAAATCCCCGGAGAGGAAGAGAGAAGGGAGTGAGGTAACACTTTTGTTATGGTTTTTCAGCTTCTCATTGAAACAATCAGTCATGTGAGAAAAATCTTTAGCCACCAAGCCTTGAGCTCATGCGGGGAAAAAATCCCCAAGCATCCAAAAAGAAATAAATAGAAGTCTGAGCTGATAGCCAGTGGAAAGAGAAAAAAATAAAAATATTACCCACATTACTTACCCTATCTCTGTAGTTAATGGAAATCACATTCTCTGTGAGCTTTTTGGAAAGAGGTTGCCTAGATAAGATCATTTGAAAAAATCTTATGTAGAGAACTATTGACTATACCATTTGTTTTCCTTTTATTCTCTAGCTGTGAGTGTAAACTTTGCTTGCTTGATAAGAACCCTTCATGTGGAGGAGATGGAGATAATATTCTCATTGGTCCCTGGCTCACTGCTCAACTGATAAATCATGTCAAGATAAGGAAATCATTTGGTTCTTTCAAGTTGAAAGAGAAGATGTGATTAAAAATGTCATTTGGTAGATACACGAGAGGTTTCCTACAATCACTTACCCAAAATAGCCATATTATTTAGCAGTTGTCTGAACAAAGACACCCTAACATGTTTAAGGCAATGGGGGAAAACTGAAAATATCTCAAACATAGAAGTGCTTTAAAGAAAAAAAAATGCGTATTGATTTTGCCGTGAGGGAGTAACAGATGTGTAAACATGTCCCTGGCCTGATGTCACTTTTATGGGATACTAAATGTTTTTCTACATCATATAAAAATTAATGCTGTGAATTTTGTTTCAAGTCTAGAAGGAAAAATATGAGATAAAGTTTTGTATGATCAGGATTTTGAGCTATAACGAATATAATATATGGAAAATATAATATATGCATGAATAAAATATATGCATCTCTTTGAAATGCACAGAACCATGAAGTAGAAATCACAGGTAGATGTGTCCAGGGCAGGTGTGAAGAAGCAAAGGAGAAAGAATGGGCACAGTTAGAGTCCCAGTTATTTTTGCTGCAATTTCACCTTAAAATATAAGGTAGGGCTGAAAGTCCTGCTCCCTTTTGGGGGAAGGACACACTAACTAAAACAGGAACTTTTCCCTCCTGGAGATCTAGTCATGATCAAAACTCTTCCCTCTAATTCACCTTCCCTAACCCCAACTTGCAAAGTCCCCTTTCCTGTTATCTTGTCTTTTTCTACTGTTAAAGTTATAGGAGTCGATTCCTGCTTACATCATTCACGAGTAAAGTCCTGGAACCCTCCATCTTCTACGGAGGCAGGCAATGAAGACAGTCAACCACAGACCACCTACTCTTGTAAGCCAAAAGAAAGTTTGAAGTCATCATTTAGGAAACAGCAAGAAAAATCCTAATATGGTCTTCTTTTAGTATCACTGAATAAGTGCTTCTGACCTGACGCTGTTCTACCTTTGCCTATTACTGATTATACTAATCAGATTTATGTTTTCCAGAAATGTCATCAAGCTACACGCAATAAAGATGGTTCCAGTCCATGAACCCCTGTATCACTCTCCCTCTGGAGAAACCCTAACTGCCCCCTTCTATCATCGCCCGATTCAGCAGTAAGCAGTTAGATCGTGTCTTTGCCTCTTTTCCCTAACAGCAGTTGGAATTTCTACTCAGAGAGGGAGAATTGATGCAGGACATTTAGCGCCCTAGCCAGCTCAGTGGAGCTGGCGGACCTGCCGCCTCTTCCTTGGTGGTGTCGGTGCTGCGGCATCCAGCTGAAGAGCCAGCGGGCTGGATGACAGGCAAGGCTCCAATAGCCAAAAAGGCTGGACAATTGCCGAGGAGACACCTGTGCCTTGGTGTCTCCTTCACTTTACACTTAGGACTAAATGTGGAACCCCATTTCCTATGTCTAGGTCAATTTCATGTGAATTTCCTAGGCCTCAATTCCATGAATGGACTGTATCCATTCATTGATACATTCATTCACCTTGCCCCCCGGCGGAAGGGACTGTATTCATTCTGTATTCGGAACCCATACCCTGAGACTAAAGGCCTAAAGGAGGAGACGAGGAAAGATCGGGAAAGAAACGGAGAGAGCTTCTCTCTCCCCACTTGAATTCTCTCCCTCTACCAGGAGCTTTAGTGTTTTCTGTAAATAAATTCTGTCTTACCACTGGGGGGGTGGGGGGGAGAATAATGTAATGAAGAATAATAAAATACATGTATTAAAAAAAAAAGAGAGAGAGAGGTTTTCAAACTTCCCATTGTAGCCTGCTAGTGAAATAGAAAATCAATTTATAGGGTTGTGACCATTATCAGTATTGAAGGGGAAATAGCAGACCATATTACGCGTGGTAAGGCTAAGTATTGTCTGTCAAACTCTTGTTTTACACAATAAATCTGTTTCCCCAGTTGTGTGATAACATGTTTTTCTTACTCTGGGCTGTCATCAAAAAACAATCTGGGAACTTCTTGATAGAACTTGTTTGCTTATGACCAGGACTGATCGATTCTAATGTTCTTTGAGAGCAACTTTCCTTGGGGGTATTATTCTAGAGTTCTGTTTGTCCTGGGACAGAAGGTAATAAATTGAGCACACAGCCCTTTGCACTCAATAATGATAATGTAATAACACAATCCGAGTGTGATAACAAAGTTCCCTGCAGTTCATTGGCCCTTGGGGAATCTTGACCTGATCAGGAGGCTTCTGGGCCACAGTGACATCTTATCCATAAGGCTGCTCTAGTGAGGGCCAACAAGGCAACAAGTCAGAAGGGTTTTGTCAGCTGAACTCGCCCTGCAAATATATTGTTATGAACAAACTCTTCTTGCCCATATCAGTTGGCAGCAAAAACAGGACTGGCTCCATGTCCTGCCCTGCCCTCCAACTGGGGCTCTGTGTTTGCAGGGTATGGTGGTGAGACACTAACTGGTCCCTGTTGGAGAAATGACAAAGGAGAAACAGGGAGGGCCTGGGTAATTGGCAAGAGCTGATAGGCTAAAAGGAGAGAGGGAGAGACAAAGGACAAGACAGAAAGGTGAGGGAATGAGTACACGTGCATGTGTGGGGAGAGCATGGAAGGCAAAGGATACTTGTCATGTCTCAGGAAGAGGCCAACGGGCTTAAGAGGACTGTGTCCCCTCCCCTCCACGAGCACCTCCCCTTCGTCCCTGGGTACTCTTCACTGTGGCTCCATGCATGTGGCATCAAAACCTGTCACCTCAGCCTGCCATCAACACTCCATGTCCCATGACTTGTTCCCCTTGCCTCGGACCCATCCTTCACTGGCCCCTCATTTCCTGTCCCCAAGTTGTGCTGCTCCATGTGCTCCCCTCTGGTCTTTGGTCATGCTACTCCTGCCTGGACTCCCTTAACTTTGTCACTAAGCCCACACTCCCCACCCCTCTATACCCAATAGGGACCCTCAACCACACCATCCCTAATGACACCTTGCCTGATGCTCTGGCTAGCATCTGGCCCCTTTCTGCTCTGAGTGCTCTGCACAGATTTCTAGTGGGCATCCAAAGCTCTTTAGGACCTAATGTACATCTATGTCAGGATACCCACTCCAACTGTAAGCTCCTGGAGCCCAGCACAAGATCCAACATGTGTCAGAGGCTTAGTAGGTAAACGTCTGTTGAATGGACAGACAGAGAATAAAGACAGTATGACACATGGATGGAAGGACAGGACAGGAGACAGGGAATACAAAGTGATAGTGGCAGTGCACAGAGATAAAAGCAGTCCTTGAATGAGAGTCTAGATGCTTTCCTGGTAATTAGATCTGTGACCTTAGATAAGTCATTCCTAAAATGGAGGAAGCTATGGGGTGAAATGCTTGATATCTACTCCCAAAGCCCTCCTCCCCAGCTCCTATGATGACTCTGGTGGCAGAAACATCACATCTCATCAGAACATGCTGGTTATCTTAGCTCCTGGATGAAGGGATGGGAGTAGAGATTCCAGAGTCAGAGGAAGCCTAGAAGCCAAGGTGAGAAGGGTAGCATCTCAGGTGTTGACCTGGCCTCTTGGAAGGAAACCAACTTTGGTCTCTAGGAGACAGTTTGTTCCTCACCTCCTACCACCATCACCAGACTTGGAAATTTGGAGGCTGAGGGCTTGGCAGACTTGACTTACAGCCTCTTCACAAGCCAGTCTCCTGTCCAGAGAGCTGACCAGAGATCAATGGCTCCAGTTTAGGGAGCCTCTCTCTCTACTGTGTCACCCACACACACACCAAAAGCCAAAGTTACCTTCCAGTTTTTTTTCCTTGTACTTTCCAAGCCTCCTACCCGCCCTACACACTTATTTTCCTGAGCCTTACAATCCAGTTCCTGCCTCAATTTCTCTGTCCAGTTAATTTTTCTTGTTATTCACAGTTTATAGTGCAGCAAAATAAACATAAGACAAAAATTACCATCTTAACTACTTTAAGATAGTAGTTTCAGCAGTATTAAATATATTCTAATGTCATGCAACTATCACTATTATCCATCTCCATAACTCCTTTTATCTTGTAAAACTGAAACTCTTTACTCATTAAGTATATGTCTTTTAGATCTGGTTGTTTAATTGTGTCATTCGAGCCCTTTATTTCTTTGCTTACCTTCTATCTGGTTATTCTATTCATCATTGAGAGCAGGGTATTGAAAAATTCACCTATCATTGTAGAACTGTTTATTTCTCCCTTCAGTTCTGTCAGGTTTTGCTTTGTATATTTTGATGGTCTGTTATTAGATGCATCATAAATGTTTATAATTATTGTATGTACTTGCTATAGTAAATCTTTTATTAATGTATAATGTCCTTGTCCTCCTTTGTCTCTTGTAACCTTTGGTTACTTTTTGTCTTCCTTCCTTCCTTCCTTCCTTCCTTCCTTCCTTCCTTCCTTCCTTCCTTCCTTCCTTCCTTCCTTCCTTCTTTCTTTCTTTCTTTTGGAACAAGTCTCACTTTGTCACCCTCAGTAGAGTGGTGTGTTCCAGCTCACAGCAACCTCCAGCTATTGGACTTAGGCAATTCTCTTGCCTCGGCCTCCCAAGTAGTGGGACTACAGGCGCCTGCCACAATGCCTGGCTATTTTTTTGTTGTAGTTTGGCCAGAACTGGGTTCGAACCTGCCACCCTCAGTATACAGGGCTGGCACTGCCCTACTTTTTGTTTTTCAAGAGACAGGGTTTTACTCTGTCAACCAGGCAGGAGTACAGTGGCACTCTCATAGCCTCAAACTCCTAAGGCTCAAATGATCCTCCCACCTCAGCTTCCTGACACATACCACCATGCCCAGCTAACTTTTTTTTTTTTTAAGAGATAGGGTCTTGCTATGTTGCCTAGGCTGAATATTGAATATTGAAAAAAGCTAACTTTTTTTTTTTTTTAAGGGATAGGGTCTTGCTGACCTCTTACCACCATCACCAGACTTGGACATTTCACAAAAAAGTGAAGTTATAAATCATTGCTACAGGCATACCAGTTTTTACAATTGCCCATGTATTTATCTTTTATCAGATCTTTATTTCTTCATATGGCTTCAAGTTATTGCCCAATGTCCTTTTTTGTTTTGTTTTGGATCAATATAAGGATATATGGGATGAGGTTACATTGCTTGCATTTGTAAGGTAAAGTCCAAGTTGTATCTAGTGTTCTTTTATTTCACCCTGCAAGACTTCCTTGAGGATTTCTTGCAGGGCAGGTCTAGTAGTAATGAACTCCCTCAGCTTTTGTTTATCTGGGAATGTCTTAATTTCTTCCTCATCTTTAAAGTACAGTTTTGCTGATATGGGATCCTTGATTCACAAGGTTTTGTTTTGTTTCTTTTATCTTTTAACACTTTGAACATATGAGTACATTACCTTTTGGCCTCCAAACTTTCTAATGAGAAATCTACTGGTAATCACATTGAGGAGCTTCTATACATAATGAGTCACTTTACTCTTGCTGCATTCAAGATTCTGTATCTTTGGCTTTTTTTGTTTGTTTGTTTGTTTATTTGTTTTTTTTGAGACAGAGCCTCAAGCTGTCATCCTGGGTAGAGTGCCGTGGCATCATAGCTCACAACAACCTCCAATTTCTGGGCTCAAGCGAGTCTCCTGCCTCTGCCTCCCAAGTAGCTGGGACGACAGGCGCCCGCCACAACACCCGGCCATTTTTTGGTTGCAGCCACCATTGTTGTTTGGCGGGCCTGGGCTGGATTCGAACTCACCAGCTCAGGTGTACATGGCTGGCGCCTTAGCCCGTTGAGCCACAGGCGCAGAGCCTATATCTTTGGCTTTTGACAGTTTCTTTATAATGTGTCTCCATGTAGGTCTCTTTGAGTTTGTCTTACTTGGAATTCATTGAGCTTCTTGGATATTTATATTTATGTTTTTCATGTAATTTGAAATGTTTTCAGCCATTATTTTTTTCAAATATTCTCTCTGCCTGCCCTTTCTTCTTCTTCCTCCCCTTCCTCCTTTTATAATTCATATGTTTGTTCACTTGATGGAGTCCTACAGGTTCCTTAGACTTTATTCATGTTTCTTCAATTTTTTTCTTTCTGTTTCTCATAATTGATAATTTTTATTGTCCTATCTGCAAATTTTCCGATTCTTTGTCTGTCTCTCAAACATGCTTTTAAATCTCTAAAGTCAATTTTTCACTTCAATTATTGTACTTTTCAGCTCCAGGATTTCTTTTTGAATTCTTTTTAGGTCTTCAATCTCTTTGTTGATATTTCTATTTTGTTCATACATCAGTTTCTTAACTTTCTCTACATCTTCTGTTAGATCTTTGAGCATCTTTAACAGAGTTGTTTTATAGTCTTTATCTAGTAGATCTGCCATCAGATCTTTTTCAGGGACAGTTTCTGCTGATTTTGTTTTCATTTCAAATGGATTATACAAATTGGATATTTGAATCTAGAGATATAGTAGCTATAAAAATCAGATTCTCCTCTTTCCTTGGGTTTTCCTGGGAGTTTTTAAATTGTTTTTTTTTTTCTGTTATTATTATTGCTGTAGGCTATCTCTGTGCCAGAGATTAGCCTAAGGTATAAACTTAAAGTATTCTTGGATCTTTTCTGAGTCTGCATATTTCCTTGGACATGTCTGATCACTTTCTAATTTTCCCTGTATATGCGGTTGCTTTTGAATGTCCTAGTCTTTAATGTCTGGCTCATAAGGGAAAAAACAAAAAGAAAAAGAAAGGGGAGAGAAGGGAGATTATCATCCCTTTAAATCTTCTAGAAATCACTTCAGCCAGAAGAGAAGGGTCTTGAAACAATGAGGGGGTTGCAAGTGGCTACCTGCTTTTTTTTGTCTGCATTGCTTTGATTAGAAACAATAATAAGTGATCCAATCCCAGTTCTCCAAAGTTTAGGACAGAGTCGTTTTGGCCCACCCTGTCTCTCAGGAGTTCTATGCAGGATACTCCAGGAACACACGCACAACTGCCTGACACAGGACTAGAGGAGGGATAGCTACTTCTGTGTTAAGGACTGAAATTAACCACAATGTATTGTCCAAGCCTTTCCCTGGAAGTTTCATCCCTTCAGTAGATTCCAGAGATCTAGAACAGTTACATCAGAAAGATTCTGGCAGTGCAATGACTGTCTAGGTGGAGAAACTGATTCTGATTCTTCCTGCTCTCTGCCATCTTCCCAGAATCTGCTTCCCTGTCCAGTTTTACAAATGTTTTTCCCATGTTGTCAAATGAATGAATAAGTTATAAAATTAATAGCCAATCTTCATGAAACGCTTACTTACTACGTTCCAGACACTACACATTCTAAATGGATTAATTTAAGCTTATGATAACCTTTGAAGTAGGGACTATTGTGTCTCTCATTTTACAGATAAGAAAAGTAAGGCAGAAGGAGAGAGGTTTAAGAGTTTGCACATGCTGACACTAGGATTCAAACCTGAGGTTTGACTTCAAGGTCTGTACCTTTTCATAGTAAATGAATGGATGAACAAATGAATAATTTGTTCATAACAGAGGTATCTTCAGTGTGCCATGGCAGTACAGAGGAAGGGCTTAGGGAATTCATGAGTGGTTTCCTGGAAGAAGTGATACCTGAACTGAATGCTGAATAATAAAAGATGGGGAGAGCAAGGGGCATTTCTGTAGGAGACAAAGAGGAGCAAAGCCTTGGAGGTGGCAAGGATCTGCCAGAATTTGCATGAAATCCCAGCAGCTAGGGATACCAGGGCACCACGTCAAGAAAGGAGGCAGGAGCACAGAGATGCTTATACTGAGGCACAAACCAGTACTTCCAGGCTCAAAGGAAGAGAAACTGTAGGAAATGAAAATGTCTTTGTGAAGGGGGTGGCAGGGTTTGGAGGACAGAGAGGACTGCAGCTGGTAGATTGGGCTGAGAAAGGCATTCCAGGCAGGGGGAAAAGCTCGGAGGTGGGAGTGTGGGAGAGAAATACTTAGTGAAGCATTTGATTTGGAGGAGGGGAGGAGCATTCATCATGCAGGAGCTGCTGAGACACCACCAAAGCCTGTGCACAGAATTCTGCCCTGCAGAGAAATGGCTGGAGTTACATCAGTGAGCCAGTTCTAAGTCCCAACTGTGTGACCCTGGATGAGTCACTTCTGTGTCTATTTCCACACCTGTAAAATCACCTACCTAAGCTTGCCCAGAGGTTTAAAACTGAGATCTTGTGTGGAAGAACTTTGCCAACCCTAAGCATCTGTCATGTTCCCCAGTCCTCGTACTGACTCAGAATCACCAAAAGAACTTTTTAAAAACACAGCCTGCCGCACACCAACCCAGGTCTACAGCATCAGAGCAGGGGTTTGAGACACATTCTTTTCCTTCTCGCTCTTCATTTCTACTATTTTCTCACAGGTCCTGATGCTCTATTAACTTTAGACCTGCCAGTTTTCACAGCTGGTAAAAAGAAAATATAGCAAGAAACATAGAGATCCCAGAGGCTTATGGAGATACACTGGATCTAAAGAGTTTTCTGATCAGAGTTTGACAGCTATGATAAGGGAGAAAAAGTTTAAGGTCTTGCTCAAATGTGGGAAATGAGCAAAGCCAAAGACTAGTGGTGCTTTTTGGCCTCCATCCAAGAGTTCTTTGAGAAAAGAGATCCTCAAGCTATCACTTACAGCCACAGAGAGCCTGAGCAGGTAAGTCAATGAAAAGCACACAGCACCCTACAGCTTATAACACATTTACATCTGCACTGACTTGTTTGATCTTCCTAATATCCTTGTGAGGTAGGGCTTCTTATTTATTCCCATTTTACAGGTAAGGAAATTGAGTCTCATGGGAGAAAATGACTCAATTTACAGGTAAGGAAAATTGACTCATTTTACAGGTAAGGAAATTGAGGCTCATGGGAGAAAATCACCCAATGTCCAAAGTTAGCTAGGGATACAGCAACAATTTGCTTCTAGGACACTTAAGTTCCAAGGCTTTTCTGCAAAACCACCCTCTGCTCCTTGTGGAGATTTTAAGGTGGCAGAAAGTGCACTGGAAACCCTCAGTTGTTCTAGCTCTGTGGGGAACATGCTATGTCACTTCCAGATAGATCTGCTGCCTCTTCTGGGCCTTCCCACTATCAATCTAGGGTGATTGTTGTAAGGATTAAATGATATCAATATAATGATCTTAAAAGTATCCAGCACAGTTCCTGGCATACCACAGTAGCCAGGATGACCACAAGAAGGATGAAGAGAACAGGGTAAATGACAGTGCTTATGTACAAAGGGCATGTTAACATCATAGAAAGAGGGGTCCACTTAACCAGACTGAGGGCTTCCTGGGCAAGAGCCTACTGGACAGAAACTTGAAGAGTTTAGAGACATGATCTCCCTCACTTCCCTCCCCTCTATGTGACTAGAGCTTGGAATGTGTAAGAGGGGGTGGCCAGAACTGATCCTGAAGAGGAAGGGTGAGGAAGGCACATCACATGGGCCTTAAATACCAAGCCAAGGAGCTTTTGCCACTGAAAGGTTTTAAGCAATCAAGGGTTGTGGTCCATTTTGCAGAATTGCAGTTTGGAAAGGTCCCTGTTGTTGCAGAGTGGACAGTAGACAGGAGGAGGGCAATTAGAGGCAGAGAAGCGGAGGTCAGTAAGAGGTTGGGGTGGGGGTGAGTAAAGCTGGTGGAGATTTCCCAGCTGAGGCCCTGTGGAGAAGGCCTCCTAGTTTGGGGAGATTAAGGAAAATGAGGAATGTACAAGTGCCCAGAAAGTGCTGCTAGCTACTAAGGTGTGAAGGGTTGTTTATCACATTTATGTTAAGTAAGAGGCCCTTTAGGGAGATGTGGAGCCTCCAGCAAAGCTAGCTAGACCCTGCATACAAAAGGCAGTGGGAGTTAGCACCCTGAGTTGGGAGTTGTGGGGTAAACTGAGCATTGCTCTTTCCATTTCTGGGATGCTGAGCTTGAGACTCCACAACTCCACAGAGAGAGAAAGGTAGGCAGAGGTCATCTTAGGCCAGGGTAGGAGGTGATTCATTAAAAACAAAAAACAAAAACAAAAAAAACTCCACATAGGAGGTGAGGAGGCAGCAGGCACACAGACTAGAGAGTAGGGTGGTCCTTTCCCTGTCCCCTTCCCTGCCAGGAGACATTTTAGCAATAACAACCACACAGTCGAGCTTCTTGAGAGCCGGACTAAAGCTATATCTCAATTACCTAGTTTACTTCCTACAGCTGAGAACCAGAGTCTCAGCTTAGATAACCTGCCTAAGGTTACCCAGAGCTGATAAGTGGCAGGGCTGGAAACTGAACCCTGTTCAGGATTGGCCCCCACCAGATGCTGACAGCAGGCAGGGAGACTTCAGGGTGGAAGGATGGAGAATAGGAGGCTTCTGACTCTTCCTGAGGGCCTGGAAGGTGCAGAGTTGAATCCCAGCAGCCCCTTTATTGGGCTAAACTGTGAGGAAGACACTAGATACAAAAGGGCTTATGGCATCATCATTTTGAAGATTATTGGATGAGGAGCCTGAGCTAGATGATCTGGAAGGTCTTCTAGTTTTGGAACCTGGGATTCTAACTGGGGGAAGACGATGGGCAGAGGGGAGAGAGGAGAGCTCTCCCTGTTCTCAGACAGGTAAGACCAGGCTCCCAGCCTTGTCTCTGCACCTCCCTAACTGGCAGGGGCCATGGCTCTCAGTTCAGAAGAGTCTCTAAGACTACACATGACTTCGAGTGCAGGGGGATGACTTGCAAGAGCACTTTGTTCTCTGGGCAGCAGATGTGGTAATGCTGGCCTGGGGTAGTGGCCTCTACTCCTGCCTCATCACCCTACTTGATTCCCTTCTCACCCAGCAGAAAGGATGACACATATGCACACCCGAGCAACTTATTTGTTAGACAAGGGTCTTACTTTATTGCCCTCGGTAGAGTGCCCTGGTGTCACAGCTCACAGCAACCTCCAACTCCTGGGCTTAGGTGATTCTCTTTCCTCATCCTCCTGAGTAGCTGGGACTACAAGCGCCTACCCGGCTATTTTTTCGTTGCAGTTTGGCCCAGACCAGGTTTGAACCTGCCCCCCTTGGTATATGGGGCCTGCGCCCTACCCACTGAACCACAGGCACCACCCAGCAACTTATTTTTTTAATTAAAAAAAAAAGTAATATAGAAAGAAAGAGCAAAAAGACTAGGTGTAACAAGTCCCAGCCACTGCAGGGGCCCTCTCCAAAGTGGGTGCGGAGTTCATTGAAGGTCCCAGGAGACCAAAGCTTCCTTCAACCCCCTCCCGGCCCCCTTCTCAAGGTAGGCATTGTCTAGGTGTGTAGACTGGGAGCCACAGACACACCCTCCCCTCCTAGGGAAGAATACTACACCAGGTCATTTCTTCCCGCAACCCTTCATTTAAAAAGTGTTTTGGATGCTTTCTTGTCTTTTTTAGTATAAAGAGGGGCGAGAGGAGGTGGCCAGCTGAGGGAGGAATCGACTTAAACCGCAGCCTAAACAGCAGCTTCCCTTCTTACAACTCTAACCAGCAGAGGAGGGTGTGCTCCAGAAAAGTCTGCTGACTTTCTCCCCTGCCAACTTGTGTTGCCCAAGCCCTCCTGTCTCCTCTCTGTGGCTTCATCCTCCAGCCTTTTTCTTCTTCAGATTCTTGGTCTCTCTCTCTAACGTTTTGAAACCTCTTTAACTCTTAAAAAATTGTAGGGAGGTGGGGCGGGGACGACCAACACCAGAAGAGGAAACCCTCACCCACCCAATTTCTTTCTTTCTTACCAACAACTAATTCGCTTTCTACACACACACACACACACACACACACACACAATCCCTTCAGCGACCTCCAGATGTTCCCGACCGTGCGGGTATCAGCCGCGGCTGCTCAACGAGCAGGGGGAGGGGAAAGGAAGCTGTGAGGAAGACGGACTGGAGTGAGTGAGAGCTGCGCACTTTCGAGACGCTCCCTAGGGTGGAACCCGGGCTTCGCGCGGGCTCCGCCGGCGGGCGGGGGGCGGGGCGCGCGCGTCGGGAAAGGCCGGCACTTTGGCGACACTCCCTGAGTCGCCGGCCGCCGGCCTGAGCAGCCAGCGGGCGCGGGGCAGTGGGGGAGCCCAGCGGCGGGCGGGATCTGGGGGCGGGCCGCGCGGTGCTGAGAAAAGCGCTGGCCACAGGGCCAGCGGCCGGGCCGCCTAGGTGAGCGTGCCGAGGCGGCAGCGGCGCAGGCTTCCAGGTGGGTGCGGGTCCCAGGGCGGAGAGGGAGCCCGCACTGCGGGCGAAGGTCCCGAGCCTCCGACCCCAACCTTGACGCCCCAGCCGGCCGGCGGGAGGGCGGCGCCGGGCGCAGGGGCGGGGCTGGGTCCCGCCGAGGCCCCTCAACTTTTCCTGGAAACAGGGCGACGGCAGCAGCTGCCGGACGCAGGGAGCTCGGCAGGAGTGGGGAACCCCGACCCCGGGGAGAGGGATTTCCGGAGACAAAGGCTGTGCCTGGGCACCGTGGGCCACCGCCTCTGGGGTCTTTGTGCGGACACGTGCATCTCACGTTTGTGGGTCTTTGCGGCTTTTGTTTTGGGGACGTACATCTACCTGTGCTTTTGTGTGTCCATGGCTTTGCGTGGTTGTTTTGAGCCTGTGTCCATGTTTCACGGCCCGCATTTGGCTGTGGTGCCGGTGGGCGCATCGTTGTGTGTCCGCGTACGTGGTCTGTGCCTG
Source organism: Arctocebus calabarensis (assembly GCA_963573935.1). Classification (NCBI taxonomy): domain Eukaryota; kingdom Metazoa; phylum Chordata; class Mammalia; order Primates; family Lorisidae; genus Arctocebus; species Arctocebus calabarensis. The sequence continues at coordinate 24,156 of CAUYON010080299.1, read as the reverse complement.
TCGACGTGTCTGGATTGGATGTCCGTGGAGTATGTGCGCGGCGAGAGCCAGACGCCGCCCCAACTCCTCGCTCCCCTTCTGTCCACCCGGGCCGCCGACTTGGCTCCAAACTTTTCTCCCGGTTCCTCTGGCAACAGCCCCTTACCTCCCCCCTGCAGCCCAGGCGGGGGGCGCGGGCAGCCCTCCCTTCTCTTGTACCTCCCGAGGTCCTTGGGCCGCTAGAGGATGCGATAGGATTGGTGGGTCAGGGCAGTGGCAGCGCCTGGGGACTGGCGGTGGCCAGGGCTGGGCGGAGCGTGGGGACACCTCTGCCGACCCCGACTAGGAGGGAGGAGGGAAGTGGCTGGTCCTGAGATCTGGTCCGGGGCCGGAGAGGAGAGGACAGAAAAGGGGAGGGCGGTGGCTTTGCTCTCCCAGCGCTTCTTGGAAGAAGAGTCTGTGACCCAGAGAGAAGTGTCTACTTGGCTGAGAGACCAGATCCAGCCTCCGACTCCATTTGCATCCAGTCCCTGGGGTAGGGGGACCAGCCCTCAGCTGTGGTAGGTGAGAAGGCAACGGCTAGACCAGATCTGGGCCTGCCAGCGCCGCCAACTCGAAGGACTCCAAATTGGACTGCAGGGAGTGGGATCTAGCACACACTAGTTTCAAATGAGATGGCCACCAGCCCACTGCATGGCCCTGGCAAGTTGCTCAGGATAGTTAAGTGGGGATCACCCTGTCACGGAAGGGGTGAAAATGCCCTTGCTGCAAGGAACGTGCAGTAGGGACAGACAGCACTGCAAGAGCAGGGCGGAGAGCGGCGCCCGCCCACACTTGGCCTGGCGAGGAGGTGACTCAGGAGCTTCTTCGATCCCTCCTTTCTAGCTTTTGGATAAGTCTAGACTTGCAGAGCTGGGGACTGACACGGGAGGAAGGACTCCAGAGGGGGGATTCTGAGCGGCTGGAACCTACTGGGATTTTGAGCCAGGGTGGCAAACTGTAAAGATAAGCCTAAATACTTTCACGTCACCTCCCTTCCCGTTTTTGTTTTAAAGTTTTGCTCTGCCAGTCTAGGCTGGAATTATTGTTCACTAAATTGAACTTTTGGCCTCCAGCGATCCTCCCACCTTAGCCTCCCGAGCATCACACCAGTCTTTAAGCTAGAACTTTGCCAGATGCTGCAGACACTAGGGAAGGGCACAGGGGCCACTAATCTGGAAAGGAGGCAGCCATGGGCACGTTATTTCTCTCCAGCCTCAGTTTTCCTTCCGAAATGGTCGCTATTGACAGCCCATCTAGTTCCTTCCTCTTCTGGCTGGATCAGTTTGATGTTTAACAAATACCTCCATTCTGACTTAACCAATTCCTAAACACTAATTTGCTTCATTAAGGGAAGGCTGGAGAGTCCACAGGGCTCCCACCTACCTTTCCTCCAATACCAGGCTGAAAGACAAAAGCTGATGAGTGAGTTAAAGTGTAGAGAAAGGAATGGATTGACGTTTTCCCCGCTTATCTTCTAAATGACAGATTGTGGGTGAGAAGAGCCTAGATTAATTTTCTTCCTATTCATAACTTCTGATTCTAATTAAGAGACATGCTTGAAAGTTCCATTCATCCTTTCTCAGAACAAGCCTGGTCTGGGCACTGAGGATAATTCCTGAGGTGGGCTAGGCCCCCACCAGAAGCCCCCTGGCCAAAGCAACTTCTAAGAGAGAGGCCTGACAGAGACGGTTACTTTTTTTTTTTTTTTTTTTGAGAAGGTTACTTCTATTCAGGGTTTTGAGATCAGTGAGCACACAGGGGATCAGGAAGAGTCTGCCACAGAAGGAGCAGCATGTGTAAGATCTATGCATGAAAACAGCACAGGTATTCAGCATGGTGAATTGTCAGGTACAAAGTCTTGAGGGTGGGGAATTGGAATTAAACTTGAAGCTTGGGAGGGAAGCCAGGGGCCATATCATCAACGCTTTGAAGGCCAAGCCTAGGAGTTGGGATTTGAACTTGTACTCAGTTAAGAGCTTGTGAAAGTTTTAAACAGGCACAGGAGGGTGGGATGGGTAAATTCTAAGAAACCCCTCTCTGCTTGCTGGTGGGGCTAAAGCCTGGGAGGCCAATCTGGGGGCTAAGCGTTCAGCCTCTAAGAAGGACTTAGATTTTACTCCTACTCCGTTGCTTCCCACCTCTGGTAAAGTAACTTTGCCTCTCTGATTCTCAGTCTACTCATCCTTGAAATGAGGATATCAGTACCTGCTCTACTCTTCTGTTGTGAATATTAAATAGGACAATGAATTACATGTGCTAATAAATGAGAAGGGGTTTGTAGTGTGTATTACATTGTGTAGACATTTGTTGAATTGTACTGACACTGGAAGGCAGAGACAGTATCTACTCTGGCCCCAAATCTCATTTCACTACCTGGCAAAGCCCTAAGGGTCCTATAAGGTTGGGCCAATTGTTATGCTCCCCCGGAAACAGAAGGAAGCTCTCTATCCACAACATTTCAATCATCTCATCTATCACCCTTCACATGGCCAGGTCTTGTACAGGCAAGGAGCTAGGCACAGATTTGCAGATGGCCACAGACTGCAGAGTTGGTTGGTACTGTGACAGGGGCAGCCCAGGGACCATGGGAACCGAGAGGGAGGGAAACCTTTTGCTGAATGAGGGACAGGTTACACTGGGAAAACCTCACAGAGGAAGTGGCTTTAGAATCAAATGAATGAGTTTGCATGGTAGACAAAGAAAAGAAGGATATTTTTGTCATCTTTGTCAGAGGTGTTTCAGGTTTCAGCCTGCTGTTTCCCTCCTTTGTCAGAGGGAACTGCCTGTGCAAAGGCAGGTTGCTCCAGGAAAGTGATTGGCCTCTAGACTGGAAAGCTCTCTTTGTGGAATGAGTTTTAAAGAGAGAGCAGTGGTAGCATCCCAGTCTTCTCTTGGGAAGACTGCGTGGCTAGCAGCTGGAGGCCAGAGTGAGGCTGTTACAGCAGGCCTCCTAAACCCACTGGCTGGTAAGGTGACTGCCCTGCTTGGGGATGAGGAAGAGGAAGCCAGTAACCACACCTGTCCAGGGAGAGCTGCTAATTTGAACCAAGCTCTCATTCTGTTATAGGCTAGGATTATTACCATGGAACAGATACAGACTTGGACTTGGGGGTGAGGGCATACTCAAGCCTCCTAGTGGTTGAGGCCTTATAGGATTGGAGACCATTCTGCCTGGCTACAAAACCCTTTCCTCTGTCCCATACTTCATCTCTGTATATCCATGCATTCTACCTCAAATTTATGGAAACTTGAAAATCTTTAGGAATAAGACATCTTGGAGGCTTGGCACCTGTGGCTCAACAGGCTAAGGCGCCAGCCACGTACACCTGAGCTGGCGGGTTCAAATCTAGCCCAGGCCCGCCAAACAACAATGACAGCTGCAACCAAAAAAATGGCTGGGCATTGTGGCGGGCACCTGTAGTCCCAGCTACTTGGGAGGCGGAGGCAGGAGACTTGCTCGAGCCCAGGAATTGGAGGTTGCTGTGAGCTGTGATGCCACAGCACTCTCTCCAGGGTGACAACTTGAGGCTCTGTCTCAAAAAAAAAAGACATCTTGGAAGGAGAAAGTATTGGGGAATCTTGCCTGTCTCCCTAAGGATCATCCTCCCTTGGTGAAGTTTGCTGGGCTTCCACGTCCCACCTACACCAGGGATCGTGTCATGGAGAAGACCAGGCTCTGGGTGTCAGAATACCTGAGTCCAGTCCTTGTCCTCATTGGCTGTGTGTCTCTGGACGATCACTGAACTTCTCTGGGCTTCTTTACACAGCTATAATATAGATACAATGCCATCTAACCTGCTGATCTTGCAGGGTGACTGAACAGATTAAAGAATAGTTGGGGAAACATGGGAAGGGTTGAGAAGTATCCTTTGGGGAGATGGCTGTATTCCAAATGTTTGCTGTATCTTCATAGCCCCTGCTCTGCGCTAGGCCCAGTGCTCCGCTCCAAGGACATAAAAATGAATCTAACCTCATCCCTGCTCACAGAAGGACAGGCAGGTAAACTCATAACTACAGTCTGGCATAACCTGGTCAAAGCTGTCACTATACATGCCTATTTGTAAGTTGAAGCAGAGTAGATTTAGAGCTCAGACATCTAGGGTTGAGTCCTGGGTCCTCTGCTACCCCACTGAATAACAGCTATTTCCTTGTTTGCAAAATAGGGACAGTAATCCCCACAGTGAAGGATGTGATGAAGCAGAAATGAGATGCTGGTGGAGAGGTAAATGGTGAGCTGATGTGTTTGTACAGATGTGCGGCATTAGCCAGTCTATTGGGAGAGCCAGCCCTCAAGGCTCTGGGAGTCTGGCCTTGAAATTCTTTCTGCCTTGCGTTTCCAGAACTGACTAAGTAGTTGGAGGGCAGGACATTTATGAAACTTCCACCTGGGGATTTCGTTGGCGTCAGCCTGAGTGAGCTCATGACTGAGGGAGCAGGGTGGGAAACAGCTCAGCACTGGGGTACAGCTGGTCGAGGCAAAGGTCTGTCTCAGGTGGGTGCTGGGGCTTGGAGCCAGGGGCTTCCTGTTGAAGTTAGGGCAGGTAGGAGCTGGAAAAGTCTATGGGTCTGAGATGTTGTGGTACAGCACCACAGGGGCAGCAGGCATCTGAGGCCAGAAGGCTCCAAACCCGAGCAGTGAAGAGAGAGTATAAGCATAGCAGTCTCAGATCTGCTGAGTGCCTGCCACAGCACCAGGATATTGGGTGGGAAGGGACATGAAGAATCACATGGTCATTGCTTTCAGGAAACTTAATAAATCCTCACTATCATTGTCTACCATAGCCGATAGCGGAGTGCTTTGCATTCTGTCATTTGATCCTTTTGACAATGCTGAGTTCTTATTCCTGCTGAGGACAATGGGACACAATGAGGTTGAGACTTGTTGGAGGCTAATTGGTACCGAACAGGATTCACACCCAGGTCTGAGGCCAGTCCCTGAGGCACTGGACTTTCCCTTTATCTGGTTCTCCTCTATGCGTGCACCGGCCAGGCCTGGCCCTGATCCCGGGCAGGGTGAGAAGCTGCACACACCAGGCAGGTAAATGACTGCAGAGAATTACTTGGTATGCATCTGAAGGAGGTGCTCTGATAGCCTGTGGTATGACAGGCCAGGAGGAGGGGTGGCCCAGGAACCTGAGTGGACAGACCGGGCTTTGTTCTTCTAGTGGGGACTGGGTGTGTGCATGTGGTGCTGGCAGCAGTGTGAGGCCTCAGGTCCCAGGTCCTAGACCCTGGTCTGCCATTCCTTGCCCTCACTGCCACTCGGTGGGCCGCCGTCAGTCACCATGCTCTCCAAGGGGCCTGCCAGCTCCTTAGCTCTGGAACCTCCAAGTTTAGAGAAGCATGAGCAGAGGCTGAGCGTGGTTCAGAGGTCATCAAAGTAAAGGCTGTTTCCACTCTGACTACCAAGGAGAGTTCAAACCCAGATGGTGGACCGAGGGCCTGCATGCCCAGGGAGATGTCATTTCTATAGGTATAAGCAGAGGGGTGTCATGTGGGGACACCTGCCTGGAGCCATTTATTCTTTTGTCCTTACATTCCATCAGCAAACATTCCTTAGTGTCACTATGGTCCTGGCCCTGTGGGCCTGAAGGTGCGTAACTCATCACACCCCAAACCATGGATGGGTGTAGTTTCTAAGCCCTTGTCTTCCTGTCCTGGTGTTCTGTGATCTGGTTGATCAGTGGGTCTCTTCTGTCTGCAGGTCATGGTTTGGAAACAAGTGATGAATCTTGGCTCAAAGATCCCTCTTCTCCCTCAGCCTTCTTTAGTGGCCATTGGTCTTCCTTTCCCTTTTTCCCAAGAGTAGAGCATAGGTTCCAGAGGCTCAAAGAAATAAAACTGCAAAGGCCACACAGATGGCAGACCTGGGACTAGAGTCCCACTGTGCTGAGTGCAGGGCTGATGTTTTTGTGATAAGTTGGTCTTTTGTTCCCATTGCTGGTCTGTAAGCCCCAGAGGACAGGGGCCCTGGTGCCCATCTTCTCACCCCCAACATGCCCTCATGTGCCCTAGCCCAGGGCTTTGTATATACTTAGTAGAAGTTTAGTAAGTGCTTTTGCTAAATTTTAAAATCCTGAAACTCTGGAGTTGCATTATCTAAACTAAACCTCCTTGATTGTGAAGTTGGAGAAAGTGATGCTCAGAGAGAGGAAGGGATTTGTCCAGAGATGGGAACAGTTCACAGCACAGCAAGGAGAAACTATGACCTAGAGCTCCTTACTGCCCCCCAGGACTTGTCTTGTCACCGTGTTCTGCCACCTCCCTGCCAGTGCTACTGTGTGGATTGTGGTAAAGGAGGTGGTGAGTGGCCCTTGCGTCCCCTACTCGCTCACTGCATCTTGTCAGTGTCCTGGCGTTGTATGGGGCACCTCACACATGCGGCCTTTAATCCTCACAGCAACTCCTTGAGGATGGAGTTGTCTTCTCCATTTTAACTCACCCGTATCTTCCCAGAGCTACACAGTTTACCAAGTCACCCTTCTCTGATCCTCAGTCCCTCGACTGTGAAGTGGGTATGAGGCTCTTGGCCTCAGGGACTGAATGAGAGAAAGTGTGTCCAGCACTAGCACAACAGCGAGGCCTGGCTCTGTCACTGCCACCACTTCCCACTGTGAAGTCTGTGCCCTTCACACAGGTCTGGCACCGAGCAGGGGCCCCAGAAGAGGTGTCCACCTGTACGACTGAGCAGGGACGCTGGTCCAGGGCCCCAGGGGAGGACAGTATGTGCAGTTATCCAGGTAGGTCCCCACTTACACTGGCCCCCTGGACACCCGTTGCTACCAACACTGCCTCCACTGCAGATCTGGGGCCTACCCAGGGAAAGCCACCCTACGTGTGTGCACAGCTCCTCACAGTTGGCAGTGCATTTCAGTGAGGAGAGCCGAGCAGAAATTGCCACCCTGTGGTGCAAGGGACAAGGTTGAGGCCTAGAGAGGAGCAAGGAGAGGCCCCCTCTGGCAGAACAGCACTGGGCTGGACTTGGATTGCCTGTTACATAAGCAGAGCTGTGAGAGGTGTTGACATTTCACAGACCCCTTGTATAATAACCTCTGGGAACCAAAGAGTAATTTCGATGCCTTTGTGGTGTTTGTTTAAACCCCAGGAAGGGTGGGTAAAAGCAGATCCAGATCGGCTTAGCAGGGGAGGTGCGGCCTTTGGTGGTAACGAACCCTGTGGTGAGGAGCTCACCCAGGGGAACAAAGGGGGCCTGAAGCAACTTAATAGTTTCCTTTTGGTTCCAGACATTGGAACACTCTGTCCTGCCTCAGCTGGGACCAAGCCCAGGATGCACCTGGGCCGGGTTTAATCCTCAAATTGGCCTCTACAAAAGAAAGGGGTGGGAGAGGAGGGGCCCACATGGGGAGAGAAAGAACCCCACTTCTCCCTGTCCCCTGGCAGAGCCAGAGTACAGATCAAGTGGCTAGTTCTTTAAAGTTTCATGTAGGGCTGGTAATGCTATCCTGCTGCTCTCTACCCCCCACCCCACCCCTTTCCAGAAAGTGGCAGCTCCCTAGCCCACCCCCTCCCTTTTCCCAACTCACTACCCTGAAGGCCAGTGGGAGGGATGAACAGGAGGGCAGAGGCACAGAGCACGGCCACGAGATGGAGAGCCCCGCTGGACAGAAACTTACTGCCCACTCCCATTTCCCAGGCTGTGGGGGCTGACATGCAGGGGAAGGGTAACCACACACTCTACATTGTCCATTCTGAAGCTCCTTCATCTTCATTCTGGTAGCACTGAGCATCACTGTCCCAGGAAGTACTACATACAGCAGACGTGGACACAGGTTTTGAGTCCAGCAGAGTTGTGGTTGGCTGTGACCTTTGGTACCTGGTATCTTTGGTAGCTACCATTGTAATTGTACAGAGAGGGAAACTGAGGTTCAGGAAGAAGAAGTGGCTTGTGTCACTGCATGTGTCAGTAAGAAAAGCCCCTCTACCAGCCACCCTACCAGGCCTGCTGGAGAGGGCAGATGTGAACAGAGGAATTAGAATTGAGTGGACCTGGGTTCTAATCCTGGCCTGCTTTTTACTAGTTTGGGATAAGGCCCTTTTCCTGTCTGAGCCTCTGTTTCTTCATCTGTATAATGGGGGAACCAGCCCAGCTGGCTGCCCAAGGTTAAAGGATAGGCCAAAGAGGCATAAGCTATATCAGGTGGGAATAGGGGGTAGGGCAAGGGGGAATGGGACTTAGGACAAGTGTCCCCAGAGCCCATCTGAGCATCTAGACACAGGTCCCCATTTAAAAGGGAAGATCCCTCTGGAGGACAGAGCCTGGGAGAGGGTGGTGGGGAGGAGGTGGGATAGTCCCTGCAGGTCCCATTGCCAGGACAGAGCCCTGGACTAGAAGGCTGGAGTGTGGGGCTCAGGCCTGGCCTCAGGGACTGAACGAGAGAAAATGATTTGCCCCTGCACTACCTGAGCCTAGATGGGAGTCCCCTGGCTGCCATCGGCCCAGGTGCCTTCACAGGGCTGGCTGGCCTTTCTCACCTGTTGCTGGCCAGAATGCAGCAGTGGGCCACACTACCTGGCTTTTCCCCACCCAGTGCCACTCCACTGTTACTGTGAAAAAGTTTCTTAACCTAAGGCTCAGTTCCCTTCAGGCAATGGAGAAAAAAATTTCTGCTTTACAGGACAGTTTTGAGGGTTAAATGAGACTGTGCCGTGAGGCAGCTAGCACAGCACCCACCCCATAGGACATGCTCAGCAGAGGAGAATGGGGTACCCTAACCCTCAACCCCTACAACACGAGCCCTCCCTGCAGGGGCCTGGAGCTGGGCCAGACCAAGAAACCATCCAGTCCAGTGGGTTTCGAACTGGGTTCCTTAATACCCTACGGCAGGATGGTGAACAGACATGGAAGGCTGTAGGACCCCACGCTCCCTGGAGAGCAGGACCTTGGACTTCATCTGCTGGTTTTATTGGGGAAAAAGTTGTGCATCCAGTGTAAACTCTACCCATCTAACCCTTTCTACCATACAGATGAGGAAACAGGCCTGAGAGCCCCAGGGACTAGGAATTGTGAGGAATAGTATTCCAGGAAGCACTACAGGAGGACAGGGACTGGCAACTCCCCCAGCTGTGTGTAGACAGACACACTGGCGCCTGTCTTGAGGGGTGGGGTTAGAACCCTCTAACAGGTGTCCATTCACACCTCACCTGTGGCCTTCCTTCTAGCCCTCACCATGCCGTGGTCCCTGCTGCTGCTATTGCTCTTTGTGAGTGGAGCACAGACAACCCGGCCATGCTTCCCCGGGTGCCAGTGTGAGGTGGAGACCTTCGGCCTCTTCGACAGCTTCAGCCTGACTCGGGTGGACTGCAGCGGCCTGGGCCCCCACATTGTGCCGGTGCCTATCCCTCTGGACACAGCCCACCTGGATCTGTCCTCCAACCGGCTGGAGACAGTGAATGAGTCTGTGTTGGCAGGGCCGGGATACACCACCCTGGCCGGCCTGGATCTCAGCCACAACCTGCTCACCAGCATCTCACCTACCACCTTCTCCCGCCTGCGCTACCTGGAGTCACTCGACCTTAGCCACAATGGCCTGGCAGCCCTGCCAGCCAACAGCTTCAGCAGTTCACCCTTGAGTGATGTGAACCTTAGCCACAACCGGCTCCGGGAGGTCTCAGTGTCCGCCTTCACTACACACAACCAGGGCCGGGCACTGCATGTGGACCTCTCCCACAACCTTATTCACCACCTCGTGCCCCACTTGGCTCAGGCCGCCCTGCCCACGCCCTCCATTCAGAGCCTGAACCTGGCCTGGAACCGGCTCCGCACCGTGCCCGACCTCCGAGACTTGCCCCTGCGCTACCTGAGCCTAGATGGGAATCCCCTGGCTGCCATTGGCCCAGGTGCCTTCACGGGGCTGGCAGGCCTTACTCACCTGTCGCTGGCCAGCCTGCAAAGGCTCCCCCAGCTGGCGCCCTATAGCTTTCGTGAGCTACCAGGCCTGCAAGTCCTGGACCTGTCCGGCAACCCCAAGCTCAAGTGGGCCGGAACTGAGGTGTTCTCAGGCCTGGGCTCCCTGCAGGAGCTGGACCTTTCAGGCACTGGCCTGGTACCCCTGCCTGAGATGCTGCTCCTCCATCTCCCAGCATTGCAGAGCCTCAGTGTGGGCCAGGATGTGCGGTGCCGGCGCCTGGTACGGGAGGGCACCTACCCCCGGCAGCCTGGCTCCAGTCCCAAGGTGGCCCTGCACTGTATAGATGCCCGGGAATCTGCTGCCAGGAGTCCCGACATCTTGTGACGAATGGTGTGGCCCCGGGCCACGTGACAGACTGCTGCCCTGGGCTTGCTCAGGTCCCGAGTAACTTATATTTTCACGTGCCAGTGCCAGTGGGGAATCTGCAGGTCTGTGCGGTGAAATCACTGCAGGCAAGAGCTGTGGACCTAGGAGAGGCTTTGGACCTGGGACCAACACCCAGGAGCAAAGTCTTCCCCCTTTGTCTTTGTTGGCCCCCCCACCATGAGCAGGGGAACTCTGATGCCAAAGCAGACTCTGGTCCCTCCCTGCTGCCCTTCCCCACTTTTCCCTCAAGTGCCTTCCCTCATGCCTGACCAGACCCACAGCAGAAAGAAGGTGGGTTTGGAGCCACTGTGGGGCAGAATTCAGGCCCACTGAGTGTCCCCTTTGGACACATAGTCCAGTCACTCAGAGGCATGGGTTTCTTTTATGATACAGACCTTCTTTGCCCTTTGCCATGAGGCCCACTTCATCCTTTTCTCTCCCCCTGGAAGCCTGGGTAGAACCTATATTATAGAAGGAACTGGAAAGGAAATCAAATGCACCCTCCTCACATAACAGATGGGAAAATTGAGGCCTAGAGAAGGAAAAATACTAACCTGAGTTCCTTTAGGGGCAAAGAGAGGATATAGTTAGTCTCTTACCTCCTAGCCCAGGCCCTTTGCACTTTCCTGTCAAGTGTCCTCTCTTCCTAGGCTCCCCCTTGCTGTCATTTGTACCCTTTTGTTGTCATCCCTAGGAGCAACAGCAGGACAGGCAAGGGCCTCAGAAGAGGGACGCTGGGCCCAGTGACCAGCCGTGTTGCATGATTGTCAGTTCACCTCTGATAGCCTCTGGAGGCTTAGGTATGTCAGCCCCAACCCTGCCAGTTTCTCACTCTGGGTAAAGTCTCCCTACATGAAGACTGAAAATGTGCCTGTTTTCCCTGGCAGAGTTGGTGCTGTTCTGGAGCCCCTGAGGGCCTCCTGGAGTCAGACCCCACTGAGCCAGCAGTGCCCGGCAGCCAGGAGGCAGAGTAGAGTCTTCCCTACCCATGTGTATGCTCCACCCCAGGGCGGCATCTCTGCTTCCCAGCCCTGGACTCTTTCCTTAGCCTTCCTTTTATAAAAGTTGTTGCCTTTTTGATGGACTGTCACTTTCCCCCCCCAACCCTGCTGGCAGGGGATGGAAACAATGTCATTTGTAAAAGAAGAAAAAGTTTGCGTTTGTTCACTTTTGTAATGTGTCCTGGGCATATGTTGGGGGTGTTGGGCAGAAGTCAGCCCCAGGGTAGTCCCATAGAGACACCCACCGGGCAATGAGAGCTCTGTCTTGCCCTACCAACCCAGCCCAGCAGCTGACTGGTGCTTGGTTTAATAAACATTGTATAAGGAATTGTTCTTTCCGTCATTCAACCAGTGTCCACCATCAAACCTGGGGGCAGGTTGTGCCCTGGGCAGGACAAATTAGGTTAGGGTCTGCCCTGGGCAGTTTGTTCTCCCTGAAAAGCTCAATAATCTTCCAGGATTTGGGGAGTAAGGTGACAGGAAGGAGGGAGTTTCTCAGAGGTGGACCCTAGGTGCCATCCTCGTCTACCCTCTCCAAACCCACCAGTGATCAGCCCATAGCCATCTTTTCCAGTAAACCTTGTTCCTCCTCAGATGCTCCTCTGAGGTCCACTCTCCACTCTCACCCCTGAGCTCCAGCAGTACTTTGTTCATCCTTGGCATTTCAGCTGCCATGGTACCCTAACTCCTGTTTGCATGCTTCCAGCGACAGGGAGCTCACTTTTGGCTCAGTTAGGTGGCTGTTCTGTAACCAAGTTTTTCCCTCTAACTGGTCAAAAGTCCACAGGAATATTCACCATCTTCACCAACAAGGACAAGCTATTTCTGATACCTACTCCAGGCCAGGTCTTGCATTGGGAACGAAGATGAGTCCATCCCAGTCTCTGCCCTAGGGAGACTCATTTTTCCTGGGAGGGGAGAAGAAAGAACACACAGAAGACACCTGACTAAGAGCAGAACAGGGATCAAGAGCCCTGTGGAGAAATTAGGAAGGTGTCCTGAACAAGGCTCATCCACCCAGTGATGGGCGTCTTTGTCAAAGACAAAGGGGGCTGGCACTCGGGAGGTCGTGGGTGAAGTGTCAGTGGCACAGAGCCTGGAACATTCAGGCCATGCGCATCAGTGAGGAGCTTTCCTATCTTGTAAATCAGGCCTTCGCAGGGAGAAGTACCAACCCAGGTTCTGAATCCAAGGCTGTCACCCACCAGTCAGTGTAGGGAAGAGCTGAGGCATGGGGCCTAGGGTGGGGGGCAGGGAGCTTGGCTGATTTAGGACAGAGAGGCTTCAAATGCAAGGGTAGGGGAGGGAGCACAATGCTTTCACCCAGTGGGTCTGGGTGAAAGCACTGCCTGTGGAATGAGTCCTTGGGGGCAGGCTATGAAACACATGGGTCTTAAACGCAGAGAAGGGAAGGCAGAAGGTCTGCAGGAGTAAGCTCTGGGGCAGGTCACCTCTGCCCTGAGTGCAGCTTTCTCAACTTCAGAAGAAGGCAACCGAGAAACTCAAGGAGGATGGGTGCTAAGCCATCACACTGTGCCGGCTCATACTTCCTGGTGGGGGGCAGTACCTGCAACCCCCCAGTCTTGGCCTCCTGCTGCCTTATGGAGATCCAAAATCTTGCGGAGCAATGCCCCTTGCCCACTGGGGAGTTCACACCGCCTCTGTGGCGAGAACGGAGGTTTCCGGCCCGCAGCGCCACCTTGTGGTCACTCGTGGCTTGCGTCTGGAGCAAGGCCCAGGGCCCTTCTCTACCCCACAGATTACCCTCTTCCTGCCAGACTCCGCCCTCCAGGAATCCTGGCACCTAGAATAAGGGAGTTACAATTTTACAAAACCACAGATTCGTGCAAAGATTCCGTTTTGGAATTCACAGAAAAGAGTTAAATCCATCACAAACCAATTGTGTGACTTCAGCCAAGTCGCTTTGCCTCTCGAGCCTGGAAAATAGGGATGAAAATATCTTCCCCAACAGGATAGTATAAAAAAGAAATGAAATAGCATTATAGAGAACCAAGTCCAGTGCCTGGCACAAAATAAACACCCCATAAATGCCCTTTCTCTCCATTTAATCACAGAATTATGTAGTTGATTATAGAACCCTGTGGTCATGAAGCCATATGTGGTAATTCATCAGAACTGAAGAATTTCCTATGTGTTTAGGATTATAGACTCACAGAACAATAGTCTTCAATATTAGGCTTCAATAGAGCTTGTTCAATGGCAAGCTCTCATGTGAATAACATAGAACAGGCATTCAGCCATGCCAGTTGACTTGTAGAGAGGAGGAAACAAGTCAGGCCTGGTTTGCCATCATCAGGCAGGGTCACAAACATGTTCTTCAATTTCATTGAGATGCACTTCGATTTACTGAGTATGTGCTTTTACTCGTGCTCTGTGCGCGCGCCACCCTTTCCTCCTCACAACTGCACCAGATGTTTTTGTCACTATACAGATGAGAAAATCTTCCTATGCCTGGCTTGATCTGCCAGATGGTAGTTCCCTTATTCTTCCCTGTCCTACCTCAGGGGCCAGGCCAGCTGTGTAGATCCCATGAATCAGAGAGAGTAGAGGCATTCCAAGAAACCACAGCACACAGGGATTCCATTTATTTTTCTGTTGTAAATAAATTGGGGAAGTATACCGCTCCAAATACTTGGTATCTCCAATCAGACCATTCATTCTAAATCCTAGAATATAAAAAGCCAAAGGCCAAAGTCAAAGTCCTTTCTCTCTTGGCCCCTTTTCATAAATGCTGAGATGAAGACCCAGAGAGGAGCAGCCCAAGTTCCCAGGGAAAGTGGTCAGGACTGTGCTTTGCAATGGGGTGCATAATTTACAGGGCCTAGTGTGAAGCGAAAATGTGGGTCCTTCTTTTCAAAAAGTATTAAAAATTTTAAAGTGGTAAGAAAAGAAACTAAACCAAGCACAGTGCCATTCTAAGGTCATTCGCTGCCCATGAAGCCAGCCCTGCTGTTATTTGGTCATCCCATCTATACAGAAAGAAGAGGTGAACATCAAGGCAGTGTTGGTCAAATGCAAGAATTTCCCTCTGTGGTTATCACATGATCCCTGGTTTCCCCAAATTGCCATGACCAAAGGACTTTCAGAGGGAAAGAGCAGATGAGAGGCAGCTACAGCTCATAGAATGTTTCTCTAGACAAGGACTGCCAGGAATATGGGTCAGAGACCTATCCTCTGCTTACTTTATGTGTTTATAGAATTAAAAGTCCACAGTACTAAAGCCCACTCATACCTAATGTCCACCAAGGGCAATGTCTATAACAACAGAGGTCACCATAGGCTAATATGGCCTTGCCCATCAATTTTCAGTGTCCCTTGTTAGCTAATGCAAATGTTCATTTATAGCTAATGTTTCTCATAGGAAGGATAGCCTCCATTAATGGACAATATTCACAAATGAAAAATGGCCAGTGGTGGTGTATATCAATGACTGGTGTTCACTGAGAGCTAATTGGAATTGTAAGTGCTGTGCGCATCAATACACAATACCCAATGTTAGTCCATAGCTCAACTTCTATCGGCAGCAAATTTCCATCCAATTAAGTGACGGATGGAAAAAAAGCCTTGTGTTTATTCTTCTCTTTTCTTTACTTATCATCTTTTATGTGTTTAAGTACTAGTGGTTGTGCTATGGGGATTATCATGTTTATTGAGCTTTGAGGGAAATTCCTTCTGTGTTTTTTTAATTCCCAAAGCTATTTATTCTTTTATTTTGCATACCTATTATATAGTTGAAATGTTCTGAATTGAGAGTACATACATTTAAGTTTCTTGATCTATACACATACATATATAACATGTATTATATAAGTGTTATATACATAATATAAGAAGCCATAGAAAAAGA
The DNA here is from genome assembly GCA_963573935.1 of Arctocebus calabarensis. Lineage (NCBI taxonomy): Eukaryota > Metazoa > Chordata > Mammalia > Primates > Lorisidae > Arctocebus > Arctocebus calabarensis. The sequence continues at coordinate 8,971 of CAUYON010080299.1, read as the reverse complement.
GAGACTAGTTGATAAATATCAACAACCTAGGACCAATTTTTTAACTAGCAGATTCTTAGAAGTAACAACTTTTCCAAAAGTAAGTAATGAATTGAGACATTAACTCTCCTGCTCAGGCAAAGAAGGTCAAAAAGCCTATGTTTTAGGCTTGGCTCCTGTGGCTCAGCGGGCTAAGGCGCCAGCCATGTACACCTGAGCTGGCAGGTTCGAATCCAGCCCAGCCCGCCAAACAACAAGGATGGCTGCAACCAAAAAATGGCCGGGCATTGTGGCGGGTGCCTGTAGTCCCAGCTACTTGGGAGGCGGAGGCAGGAGACTCGCTTGAGCCCAGGAATTGGAGTTTGCTGTGAGCTGTGATGCCACGGCACTCTATCCAGGGTGACAGCTTAAGGCTCTGTCTCAAAAAAAAAAAAAAGCCTATGTTTTACAGGGGGAAAAAAGGCACCATATTTTCTAATCAGATTAAGACTCCCATGCAGGTGCTTCTTTAGACAGCAAAACTGGTCCTCAGGGCATAAGCCTCAAGTGGAGGCTACCTGGGCTCAAAGCTGGGCTCTGCCCCGGACAGCTAAATGTTCTGGAGTAAACACTTGGCCTCTATTTCAGCTCCAACCGACTTCTGTAAAATGGAAATACAGTAGGTACTTTGCAAGGCTACTGTAGGGACTGAATCAACTGACACAAAACCCTTAGAACAGTGTCTGGTGTATAATAAGTGCTATGTATGGGAAATATTATTTACCTTTATTTTGAAAATTATTTTTTTGTGTCAAACTTACAAGCCTACCATGGCTCCAAATATTCTCAGGCAGGGTTTCTTCAGTGGCCATCAGCTCCCAGAGGGTTATATCCAGGAAGTCAGTTATGCTTAGGAATTGGAAAAGAAGTTCTGCCCTCTGCCTCAGTACATTTTGAAACTACCCAACCACACAGCTTCCTTCTGGCCCAGTGCTCTTAAAGACACAGTGCTTAAGAAATATTCTCATATCCCTTCCTGAGGCATGTTTGCCACCATCTCCTTAGGCCTGGCTGTCACAAATGGAGTGGCTGACCTGCTGTGATTTGAAAAGTAAGGTAAAACCTTCAATTCTTCTTGCTCTTCCTAACAGCCTCACCCTCTGCCTGAAATTCCACATTGCTCATTGGCTTTAGGCTATGATGGGGGTCCAACATCCTTCCTAGATGGGTAAGAACTCAGGATACCAAGGGTATGATCGAGGGATGGAGATGAGATGTCTGGATTACGGCGGCGTTAACTAGCTAATGGGATGCAAACAGTACCTTAGCATGTTCTTCAAATGTGTTATGCCCTAAAAAATATTTTTAAGGTAATACATATATCAATATAGCAGTTGTTAAGATTATGCTAGCGGCAAGACTGTGAGGTCCATAAAGAAGAATCAGGTCTTTTGTATATGCCACTTTCTCTACCAACCGATGTGAGATTCTTTTAGAGCAGTGGCCCCAATGAAGCAGGCCTTCTAGTATTCACATGTGTGTGTTCACACTGCTCTTGAACCTGGGCTGGGCCCGTGACTTTAATCAGCACAATGCAGAAGTGGTTCTATGCCAGTTCCAGACCTAAGTCTCAAGAAGGCCTGGCCACTTTTGCTTTGCAATTTTGAGAGCTCTGAGCTGCCACTAAAAAGTCTGGTGAAACCATGTGGAGGAGCCCTAAGACTACATGAAGAGAAGAAAAGCTCAACCATCCGCTATCCCCTCAGATCTCAGAGCCTGGCCTACTCACCAGCTTCAGGCTCACGAGTGACCACCACCAAACCAGCAGAACCAACTGGCTGATCCCAGCCTTAATTGCAGAATTGTGAGCAAACAAACTGGTTGTTGTTAGCCATCCTACTTTCTCATACAGCAATAAATAACTAATGCAACCAATGTCCTGGCCTCCAGCCTCGTCTCTCCTTTCCTCCCCACTTGCTAAACAGAGGACATGCTAGCCATGGGGCATGAGCAGCTGAAGATGCAAAGAACATGCCAAGTGAAAAGCCATCATCCCTGAGGAGAGCCAGTCCCAGACAGCAGGCAGAGAGGAACAGTAGAAGGGGAACGCACGAACCTGGTGTGTTTAAAGACAAAGAGGGGCCAGTGTGGTGGCTCACGCCTATAATCCTAGCATTCTGGGAGTCTGAGGCAGGTGAATTTCTTAGGTCAGGAGTTTGAGACCAGCCTGAGCAAGAGCAAGACCCATTTCTACTAAAAATAGAAAAACTAGCCAGCTTTGTGGTGGGTGTCTGTAGTCCCACCAACTCAGGAGGCTGAGGCAGTAGGATCGTTTGAGCCCCAAAGTGTGAAGTTGCTATGAGCTATCCTGACACCAAGGCACTCTATCCAGAGCAACAGAATAAGACTTTGTCTTCATTAATTAATTAATTAAAAGATTGGGAGGGGCCACCCAGCCTGGGAGTTCATGTCATATTTTTGTCTCACAACTAGCAAGCAAGCGCGGCCCCTCCCTATTACCTCACACTCTCCTCCAAACCACCACCTCCCCAGGCCAGACAAATAATTTGCAGGTCTCCAGACAGACCCACCTCTACCCTCAGAAGGTCCCCTGGCCTGGTTCCGTCTCTCCACCCTGACTGGGAAGTGAACTCACTGTCCTGTTAAGATGCGATCCCCTCCCCTCAGAGCTTCCATCACACCAAAGTACTCATAGGAGGGGAACTGAGGCTGGAGCAAGGGAGGCCAATCTGGAACAGAGAAGCACTCCCAAGGGACCCTGGGAAAGGCGTAGCTTCAGGGCGCTTCCCAGGACTGTGGGCAAAGTCATACTTAGCATAAGCTTTAAATACTCTCCCCACACGCAGACATAAACACTGTAATTCCCTTGGCTTGCCCCACCCACCAGTCAAATTCAACATCTTGCACAGACTCATGAGGCCAAGGCTGGGCAGGATGGAAGCAGGTGGGGGTAAGGGAGTAATTCTGGGTTCTCAGCGGACCTCTCAGGAGTGACTTTCCATAGAATTTCCCTTTGCTAACATGTACCAAAAGCAGGTGACCCTCAAAGGGGCAGAAACAGGGAGGCAGGGGGAGTGAATGCTTCCCTCTCCTCAGACCCACCAGCCTGGTTAACTCTCACTCATCCTTCCTGCCTCAGCTTCCATACCACCTCTTTTGGGAAGCCTTCCCTGACAACCTCTGCCCATCCTACCCCAGGCAAGGTTAGATATGTCTTCTCTGCCAGCACTGGACCTGGTCTTCCCTCAAGAGTGACCCTCATCACACTTGTTTTGTATTTATTTTTCCAGCTTCCACTCTTCACTGGGGATGGGAACTGTACCTGCCTGGCTCCCCAGAGGGTCTGTAGCATACAGAATTAGTTATCAATAGCTATCTGTTGAATTAATAAATGATCCATTTTACTGATGGTTATAAGGAGGTCCAGAGAGGGTCAGTAGCTTTCCCAAGGCTGCACAGCAAGCTCATGGCAGAAACTACCTCTTGGGACTTCCAGTTTTTTTCTAGTTACTCTTCAGTGGGAATCTCCCTCCCTGTTCCCTCTCCTCTAACTCCTTGGGGCAAGTATGAAGACTCACAGGCAGCAGCGACAGGCCTGAAGGTGGGATGGGGCGGGAGTTCCCGGGGAGGTTCCACCCTGCCTCTTCTGGCTCCTTGTCCCAGACCCATCTCTGCTCTGACTTCTGCCCCACCGCACCCAGCCCACCTCAACCCCACTGCCTATGAGAGAGTGAGCCCGCTTCCTCCCCCAGCAGGCTCAGAGATGAGTCAGCCTAGGAGATCTGGAGGCTCCTTCCAGCTCAGAGGGCCTGTGAAAACTACTAAGAAGACTCAGAGCACAAGCTTTCACCAAGCACTAGAAATGCCCTGAAATCTCATTTCCCCCCCAATGTCCCAGAATTTTACTTTAATGTTACATAATATTTAAGCTTTTACATGTGCGGAGAGAGGAACGGGGGCAGTGGTAGTTTGTAATTTTAAAAACAAGCAAATCCAGATGATTCTATGACATCATCAGGTTTATACAACACTTTACACAGATCTTGCCATTCGTTACAAGTTTACACAGATCTTACATTTCATACCCATACCTCATATGTTCTTTGCAAACTTCTTATGAGGAATGCCAGGCAGGGCTTATCATTAGCCCATTTCACAGATGGGGAAAAGGATGCCGAGAGTAGGCAGCAGAACCTGGGACTTGAACTTGGAGGCCCCTTCTAAACTCTGTCCTCTTTCCACTCTCCACAGAGTAACTTGGGTGGAAATGACAAAAAAGGAAAAAAACAAAAGAGAAGAAAGAAGAAAAAAGGATGAATATAATTACTGACTGGTAGGCCTGCCAAAGGAACTTGCTTTAGCCCTGGCAGACAGTTAAATAATTTGGTAGGAAGCCTTTTCCCTAGGGGATAGGGTGAGAGATGACAAGAATAATAAAACTCTGGGACAAAGGCAATGGGATAGTGAGAGAGTGACTCAGAGGACTAGGGAAGCCTAGGCGCCCAGGTCTCAGTGCACAAGATTGGTGCTCACACTCACTTTAAAGCTGTGTTTGGCAGAGACACCCCATTCCTAGCTATGAGGCCCCCGAGATGGACCAAAGCCAGCCCTGGCCCTGGTGGCTCCCTGTATCATGGAGAAGCCAGACAGCTGCAAAACAAAGCAGCAAATGATTGCATGATCAGGGCCCAAACGTGAATTCCCATCTGACAAGAGAGGCAAACTAGGGGAAATTTTGCAAAAATTGAATTGCAAGCAGAGCGGGGACAGGGAATCCAAGTCTCTGGCTTGTTATGAAGCTTGGTGTCCACCAGAGGGCATTGCCTCCACCTCGCCTGTTCTTTCTGGAGGGCCCTTTTACATCCTTTGTTCCTATCCTGTTCCTGGCATAACTTTCTAGATTCAGACTTGGGGCTGGAGAGGGGTGGCTCTCCACAAGAAGGGAGCAAAAGACATACTCATGCAGAAGTCTGAATGAGCAGTGGCTTCCTGCAGTCACCAAGGGCTCGATCACCTTCTCACTTTCCCCTTTGATATAAGAATTTTCAGCCTCTGTGTTTTACAAGATTTTAAAACTAACATTTATTCAGGTTTTTAAAACACAGTAAATAGTTTTGAGTGTCTCCTATGTCCAGACCCAGGGATAGGACTGAGGAAAGAGCCATGACCAGAGACAAAGTCCCTGACTTCATGGAGATGGCCGTCTAGTGGGAATGCTTGGGTGTGTAAACAGGGAGGTCACGGTGAGGGCAAAGTAGAGCACAGTGGAGGGGATGGTGGTGCCCACGGAGGTGACTTGGGTGGGCAGCACTCTCACGTTTGAGCTGAGGCCCAAATGAAGGCAAGAAGCCAACCCTGCGTGGACCTGCGTGAGCATGTCCAGCAGAGGGAATTTCAAATGCAAAGACTTTGTGGCATGCTCAGGCCTGGCTTGTTCAAGGCAGGCCAAGACGCTGGCTGGTGGCCATGGTGAGACCACAGGAGTTTGAGAAGAACTTAGGTCAGGGAGGCTGGCCTGATTGGCCACAGTCAGAGGCGTGGCTTTTACTCCAGCTGTGGGGGGAGGCCAGTTAGAGGCCTTTAAGCAGAGGCATGACAGGCTTTGGGGGACGTGTCACAGAGTTCACCATGGCTATGAACACCAGAGTGGAAGCAGAGAGACCTGTGAGGAAGTTGTTGCCATAGACCAGGAGAGAGATGATAGTGACAAGGTGGTAGCAATGGAGACAGGAAGAAATGTGGGAACTGGAAGTAATAAAACAAAATAAAATGTAACTTGCCAATGAAAGGCAAGTTTACTAAGTGTCAGGCACTGAGATGTACATACCATGTGTGTTGACTTATTTCATCCTTACTATATTATAAAACTGTTTTACAGAGGAGAAAACTGAGGCTCAGAGAGGTTAAATAACTTACCCAAGGTCCCATAGCTGAAAAGTGACAGATTCTGTATTTTAAAAGCTAGTCTGTCTGATTCCAGAACCCGTGAGTATACTTCTGAAGAATAGTAAGTAAAATGTCAACCTTACAGAGCTTAATCTTAGAGCATTAGCCTCCTTGGCTCTTAAATTCCCAGAAGGGTTTGGCAGGGACTGCAAAGGGACTTGAGGCTGGCCATGCTGGCCATCCAAGGACTTTGATCCTGAATCCAGCCCAGACCAGCTGACTTGTCTCAGCTGCTTGATTGTTCTCCTGGCCAAGGGCAGGACTGCACTAGGACTCAGAAGCTCCTCCGAGAAAGTTCCCAGAAACCTAAGTCTTCATCCAGGCCCCTCACAAAGCCCTGCTCAGCACAAAATAAAACCAGGAACGTCTCATGACAGATGATGGCACAGCATATTCTCCTCCTGAGTCATTGGCAGGGACCCATAACAGGGACCTCAGAGCTTTAACTGAAAATATTTGTTTATGTGGAGATACCCAGGCCTTAGGGTAGGTCAGCAGGGAAAATATTTGCCCCTCAAATCAGGGTGGCAAGGAAACCTGGGGACACCTTGAATTCCAATTTCTCCTGTCACTTTCAAGTTGCATCACTCCAGCCAGGGCATTTTACCCTCTGCTCCAGTTTCCTCACCGAAAGTGGGGACATTAATACTGTTCAGAACCCATTTACAATAAGCTCATAGCCTGTTGAGAGAGTTACCAAGAGATAGCGTAGAGCCTCCATCTGGGGACTTCCAGGAGCCCCGCTGAGGGGCTCTTTCCTCCACTCCCAAGGCCGAGGTTCTGGGAGCATACCCCAGGACAGGGCCCAGGGTTCATTTTGACAGGTTGGTACTGGCCACTGGTACTTAAATCCTTTGACTCTCTCTCTACTGCCCCTAATCCTAAGAGTCTAATCCCAGCCCAAGTTGGGATTGGGTCATTATATCATTGGCATTCGGCAGGGGTTGCTGACAAAACAAATTAACCTAATGGAAAGTGTAGCCAAAAATGATGGAGGAGAAGGAACTAATGTAAAAGTAACAATAAAATAAGTAACAGCTATCTATCATCTGAACAGCACTGTTTCAAAGCAAATGCTTGTCCAAGATACCTGTCATCTCCACAAAAATGCGTGGGGAAGCTGCATGTTTAGCTTGTTAGCTCCGTTGGCAAATGAAGGAAAGGAAAGTCAGAGAGGACACAGAAGGTTCATCCAGGGTCACACATCCAGTGACAGAAAGAAAGCAGATCCTCGGTCCCTGCCCCCTGGCCTGGTGAGAGGAGGTAAGTGGGACGAGAGCAGGAGGAAGGACAGGAGGTGGGAGCCTAGGGACAGGGCTGCGGCTGCCCCCATATACTTGCTCTTAGTGAGCAAAAAAAAATACGAATTTAAATATCACCAGGTGGTATTTCAACCATTTAGAGTATTTTGTTTTATTTTTAGGAAGTGGTCTCTAGCTTGGAGGAGGGAGTGGAAAAGGAAGCTTTTTCATACCCAGCCTGAAACAGAAAAAACATGGGCAAAAAATACTTACTCAAAACCCTAAAAATTGCCACAGTAATTCCACTTCTACAACACTCTTTTAGGAAACAATCATGTATAGGTAAGAGACTTAGCTATAAGAATATTCATTATTTTAATTTATGAGAGCAAAAATATTGAAAACCATCTAAAGATTCATCAATAGCGTGGCTGATTAAGTAATCTATTGTATGTCTAAGGATAGTAACTAAGGGTATGGTGAAACTTTAAAACTTTAGCTTCACATACACAAAACCTCTTGATCTAAGCCTCACAAATGGATCACAGACCTAAATATAAAATTACACAACTTTTAGGACAAAAATAAAGGAAATCTTTAGATCAAGGGGTAAGCAATGAGGTTTTTAGACTTCATTTCAAAAGTAGAATCCACACAAGAAAACAATTGATAAATTGGACCTCATCAAAATTTAAAATTTTCTTTTTTTTTTTTTTGGTCTCACTTTGTCACCCTTGGTAGAGTGGCTGTGGCATCATAGCTCACAGGAACCTCAAACTCCTGGGCTTAAGCGCTTCTCTTGCCTCAGCCTCCCAAGTAGCTGGGACTACAGGCACCTGCCACCATGCTCGGTTAATTTTAGAGACAAGGTCTCGCTCTGGTTCAGGCTGGTCTTGAACCTGTGAGCTCAGGCAATCCACCTGCCTCAGCCTCCCAAGTGCTGGATGACCCAGCAATCACATTCTTAGGCATTTATCTCAGACAAATGAAATCTTAAATTCTCACAGAATGTGTACCCCAATTTTCATAATACTAATTAGTAATAGTCAAAATCAGAAAATAACTCAAATATTCTCCAACAGATGAATGGTATACAAACCGTGATCTACCCATACCATGGATGGCAACACAGCACCAAGGAGGAACAAATTATTGATACTTCAAAAGAACTATGAAATCCATCCAATCCCAAAATGCTACAGACTATGATTCCATTTATATAATATCCTTGAAATAACAAAATTACAAAGATAGAGAGCAGATGAGCAGCTGCAGGGTGGAGGTGAATTAAAGGTGGCAGGAGAGGAGGGATTATGGTTACTAAGGAGAGCACAGGGAGCCTGTGGTGTCAGAACAATTATGTCTCTCATTGTGGTGACTACTACATGAACCTGTACAAGTGACCACAGTGCACACCACATGCATGAATGAGTACATGTAGAACTGGCGAATTCTGGGGACACTTGGTGGATTCCACCAACGTCCATTTCTTGGTTTTGATATTGTGATATAGTTACAGGAAGTGTCACCTATAGTGGAAACTGGATGAAGGGTATTCAGGGCCTTTCTATAGCTTTTCTTGCAACCTCCTGTGAATCTATAATTATTTCAAAATAAGCATTTTATTTTATTTTATTTTATTTTTGAGACAGAGCCTCAAGCTATCACCCTGGATAGAGGGCCGTGGCATCACAGCTCACAGCAACCTCCAATTCCTGGGCTCAAGTGAGTCTCTTGCCTCCACCTCCCAAGTAGCTGGGACTACAGGCACCCGCCACAATGCCTGGCCATTTTTTGGTTGCAGC
>CAUYON010080297.1:0-23450 GCA_963573935.1 Arctocebus calabarensis | reverse complement strand
TGGTGACTCCTGCCAGGTGGGTTGGTCAGGGCAGGTGCCAGGCTACGAGGCCACCCCACCACTCCTACTCTTCCCACGTGATTCTCCCTGTGTCTGCGCCTCCATCCTGCCCCTGCCGCCTGTCACCATTCTGCGGTCTTCCTCCTGCTGCCCTCCTTCCTGACAGCTGGGCCAGCCACTCACCTTCTCAAGGGCTTGTTGGGTCCCTGCTGCGCAGCTCTGCATACAGCTGGGCCATCCGAACTGGGGTCACCTGAGCCCCGACTCATTCCTGTACCTGCCATGTGTCCACCTCCCTGCTAATCTATTCTTGCTTTACTCTTGCTGTGTAAGGGAGATTGTGGTGACCATCTTTGAGAAAGAGGGCCCTGGGGCTGGGCCCTTCCTGAGCCAGAGTGTCTGTGCGACTTTGAAAGCTGTGTCCTCATGCCTGGGGGATGGCAGCCAGGTGCTTGACCTTCCCTGGACAGGATCAAGTCTTCTGCACCGTGGGCTTGTGCGATGGTGGTCCATGCTGATGAGTGTAGGTCCCCCGGGCTGCCCTGCTTTGGTGGGTCCTTTATGCTTCATCCTTGACACTCTCACCCAGGAATGTGCCCCTGGCTATTACCGGGACATCAAAGGCCTCTTTCTGGGCCGATGCATCCCCTGTCAGTGCCACGGCCACTCGGACAGTTGCCTGCCTGGCTCCGGCATCTGCGTGGTGAGTGGGAGTTGGTGGTAGGGGGCATTCACCAGAGGGTCAGGGCTGTTAGGGTGAACTGCGGTCTAGGGAGACTCAAGGTACCCTGAGCTAGGCACCAGCTGGCCTTGGGCATGGAGTCCCTGGTAGGGCTAGGGACAATGGAGGGGCCCTGCTGGCAGGACATCGTTCCTCTGCCCCAGGGCTGCCAGCACAACACGGAGGGGGACCACTGTGAGCGCTGCCAGGCTGGCTTTGTGAGCAGCAGGCCTGAGGACCCTGCAGCACCCTGCATCAGCTGCCCCTGCCCGCTCTCAGCGCCCTCCAACAAGTAAGCGGCATCACCCTGCGGGTTGGACCGTGGCCACAGCCACACTCACTATGCAGCCCCCATCCTGGGGTCCCGGCATCCAGCAGCTCTTTGGGCTCACACTGCCCTCTCTGGGGGCCTGAACAGCTCGGCTGGGCCTGTTTGGAAGGGTTGCGACACCTGGCCCAGCCTGAGCACAGGGTGCTCGCCTAGGTGCTAGTGACCCCCATGTGCTCCTCGTTCTTGCAGCTTTGCCGAGGGCTGCATCGTGCGAGGTGGCCACACCCAGTGCCTCTGCAAACCGGGTTATGCCGGGGCCTCCTGTGAGCGGTGAGCCAGAGAAGGGGCAGAGGGCGGGCCTGTGTGCAGACCCCAGGATGGAATGAGTGGCGGGCCACACATCACTGACAGCACCCACCCTCATATGCCCTACCCACCCCCAGGTGCGCCCCAGGCTTCTTTGGGAACCCTCTGGTGCTGGGCAGTTCCTGCCAGCCTTGTGACTGCAGCGGCAATGGTGACCCTAACTTGCTCTTCAGCGACTGTGACTCCCTGACAGGCGTCTGCCGTGGCTGCCTGCGCCACACCACTGGGGCCCGCTGTGAGACCTGTACTGCCGGCTTCTATGGCAATGCCCTGCTGCCCGGCAACTGTACCCGTAGGTCCCAGGCAGGGAGGGACAACTCTGGGGAGGGGTGCACAGGTGGGGGGCCCAGCCAGGACAGACAGGGTCAGTACTGGGTCTGATGCCCCCCACGGTTGGCCCCCTCTCCTCTTCCTGGTCAGCTCCTCCTGCACCCTTCATGGTTGAGCCCCATCATGGTCATCCCCTGTCACATCAGAGAAGGCTGTGGCAGGGGCCAATAGGTCCCTCTGGCTGAGCAAGGGCCGCTGCAAAGGGCCAGGCTGGTACTGTGAGTGGGCAGCTGTGACCTGGGGGATCTGGACCAGACACGTTTGAGGTCAGGTGGTAAAAAGCCACATGTTCGGGGTGCATGAGAGCTTCCAGAAGGAAGTAGGAGGAGACAGGGTTGTGGTTATGACCCATTTCTGCAGGGTGCAACTGTGCCCCATGTGGGACGGAGGCGTGTGACCCCTATAGCGGGCGCTGTCTCTGTAAGCCAGGCGTGGCTGGGCTGCACTGTGACCACTGTCAGGTAGGGCTGTGGGTGCAACCAAGCTCGGTGCAGAGGGTGGAGCCTAGTGCTGGGTGGAGCTTTGGTGCTGGGGGTGGGGCTAGAGCTGGGCCTTTGGTGCTTGAGCAGGGCCTAGGGCTGGGTGGGGCTTTAGTGCTGGTTGGTGGGGCCTAAGGCTTTAGGGCTGGGCAGGGCTGGGTGGGGACTTGGGTGGGGTCGAGCTGGTTGGGGGGTGTGGCCTCAGGAGAGGTAGGTCATATGGGCAGGACCCCTGGCCTTGGAGTTGAGGAGTCTTTAGTGCTAGGGGTTAGGCCGAGCCCTGACAGTGGTCCATGCCCACAGGATGGACACTTTGGCTTCGACAGTTGTAAGGGCTGCCACCCATGCATCTGTGGACCAGCCGCTGAGGGTCCTGAGTGTCACCCCCAGAGCGGGCAATGCCACTGCAGACCAGGGGCTGGGGGACCCCAGTGCCGTGAGTGTGCCCCAGGCTACTGGGGGCTCCCCGAGCAGGGCTGCAGACGTGAGTACAGGCAGGGTCACAGCAGGGTGGTGAGCAGCACGGCTGGCAGCACCCTGAGGTTGGCCACACTCACCCCACCCCCACCACCACAGGCTGCCAGTGCCCGGGGGGCCGCTGCGACCCCCATACGGGCCACTGTACCTGCCCGCCTGGCCTCAGTGGGGAGCGCTGTGACACCTGTAGCCAGCAACACCAGGTGCCTGTGCCAGGCCAGCCTGGGGGCCGTGGTATCCACTGTGAAGGTATATTTACATTCCATCTACCCACTCACCCCACCTGTTGTTGATTTCGACCTCCGAGAATGGTCCCTGCTGTCCCCTCAGTTTCCTAAGGGATCCAGTGAGTCCCACTGACTCCAGGGCTCCATCCAATCCGTCCTCCCCATCCCCTGCCCCTGCCACCTTGACGCTGATTCACAGCCCCCTGCTGCCTGCAGTGTGTGACCACTGTGTGGTCCTGCTCCTGGATGACCTGGAACGCGCCAGTGCTCTCCTTCCTGCCATTCGCGAACAGCTGCGGGGTATCAATGCCAGTTCTGTGGCCTGGGCCCGGCTGCACAGGCTGAATGCCTCCATTGCAGACCTGCAGGTACTGAGCGCCCCGCTGCCCCTCCCCCTGCCTGTGATATAGGCGCTCACCTCTTGCCCTCATCAGAGCCAGCTCCGGAGCCCCACCGGTCCCCGCTCCCAGACCATGCAGCAGCTGAAGGCACTGGAGCAGCAGAGTACAAGCCTCAGGCAGGACGCAGAGCAGCTGGGCAGCCAGGCATGACCCCAGAGACCCCTGCCTGGAGACTGGGAAAGTCCCTCCCCCAGATACCTCAGCCCCAAATCCCTCCCCGTGCAAGCCCCTCTCAGAGGCCCCTCTTCTCTGGCACCCTCAAGTACTCCCCCAACTCCCTGGCTGTCCCAGACCCCAGGCCTGCCCTTATCAACCCTGACCCTTGGCTCAGAAGCCAACACGCTTCCCCAGGCCCCCAGCTGTTCCCTGTCAGCAGGTTCATAGGCTGATGAGGACTGTACCCACAGGCCACCGGGGCCCGAGAACAGGCGAGCCGGCTGCTGGAAGGCACGGAGGCCACGCTGGGCCGGGCGCAGACACTGCAGGCGGCCATCCAGGCTGTAGGCCGTGCTGTGAGCGGTAGGGGCTGGCTGGCTGGCTGGCTGTCTCAGAGCAGGGTAGGGCACTCCTGGGGGGGGGGTCCCCTGAAGAACAGGTAGAGTCTGCCTGTGTAGACAGGAGAGAGTTGGTGTGTCTGAGGCAGAAAGCAGGATCGGTTCAAGTAGAAAGCAAGGCTGCAGTTTGGCCAGGTACAAGGGCAGGTGAACCCGGGAGGCCACGTGTCCCTCATAAGCTCCCTGGGATACAGGCTCCCTAATTACACCTGAGACGGACGTGGGACTGAGGAGAGATTAGGGTGACGTGGCTCTGGCCTAATGGCCTAATGTTAGCCGAATGCTGGCCAGTGAGCAGGGTCTCTAGGCAGGAAGGGGCAGGAAAGGAAGAAGGCGGCCATAGGAGCTAAGCAGACCGGATCAGGAGTCAGGGCATAGGTAGGAGCCCCCCAGGGCTCCCTCGGGTTCTATGCTGGGGGGGCCTCAGGCTTGGGGGCCAATGGGCAGAGGTCTGCTCACAGCAGCCAGAACCAAGCCCTGACAGCCGACTTCTCCCCAGGGCTCGTGTCCCAGATGGGCCACCTGTGGCCGGCCAATGCATCGGCCCCTTCAGGCGAGCAGCTGTACCACACCCTGGCCAAAGTGGAGCGGCTGCTCAGGGAAATGGAGGCCCGTAACCTGGGGGTCCCATTGGCAGTGGCAGAGGCTGAGCTGGCTGAGGCCCAGAGATGTGAGTGGTGTCAGCCCCCAGCAGGCAGAGGCAGGGAGGGGCAGGGACTGAGTCTGGGAGCCCTGTGTGCAAGTCAGCTCGAAGGGTGTTCGATCAACTGCACTGGAGCAAATGAGGGCTTGGTGGGCGCAGAGGGGAACCAGGCTCATAAAGGGGCCTGGGGCACTAGAGTGACTACCTTCATACTTTGGGCTTGGCCAGTGCTGGCTCGTGTGCAGGAGCAGCTGACCAGCCGCTGGGAGGAGAACCAGGCTCTGGCCAGACAAGCCCATGACCAGCTGGCCCAGCATGAGGCCGGCCTCATGGACCTGCGTGAGGCGCTGAACAGGGCAGTGGGCGCCACGCGGGAGGCTGAGGAGCTCAATAGCCGCAACCAGGAGCTCCTGGAAGAAGCCCTGGTGAGCGACCTGATCTGCCCGCCTCCCCCGCCCTGTCACATCCCCCACTCCTGTCATTCCTTCCCACACTCACCCCTCTCCCACCTGGCCCCTGACTGCCTTCAGCAACGGAAGCAGGAGCTGTCCCGGGACAACGCCACCCTGAAGGCCTCTCTGCAGGCTGCCAGCAACACCCTGACCCGTGCCTCTGAGCTGCTTCAAGGCATGGACCAAGCCAAGGAGGTGAGCACAGCTCCCACCTACCTCCTCCCTGTCCCCCGGGGCCCCGCCTACAGGTGGGCTTGTGTGCTCACTTGCATGCAGAGCACGGCCCTCAGGGCGCCAGGTCAGGTGAGTGACAAGCAGGAGGAGGGTCCACTAACCCACCTGCTTACAGGAGTTTGAGCACCTTGCCGCCAACTTGGATGGGGCCCGGATGCCACTGTTGCAGAGGCTGCAGGCCTTCTCCCCAGCCGACAGCAAGGTGCGCTTGGTAGAGGACGCTGAGGCCCATGCACAGCAACTTGACCAGCTGGCGCTCAATCTGTCCAGGTGTGTGGGCCAGAGAGGGTGATTTGGGTTCTCCTGGGGGACAGCCCAGGACTCTGCCAAGGGCAGCTGCTCTGGAAGGTGAAGCCATTGTCTCCAAAGGAGCTAACCCCTTCTCAGTCCCTAGGAAGGGGGCGCCCAGAGAGGCAGGGAGGAGCAGGAAAGGCACACCTGTCAGGTGGGGTTAGGCAGAGGCCTGGAGGCTGGACATGGGGGCAAGTAGGTAAACCAGGCAGGGGTGCCTGTCCCCATATGCCTCCTGACCCTCGCACCTTCCATCACAGCATCATCCTCAGTGTCAACCAGGACCGCTTCATCCAGAGGGCCATTGAGGCTGCCAAAGCCTACAGCAGCATCCTCCAGGCTGTGCGGGCTGCCGAAGGTGCCGCCAGTCAGGCCCTGGAGCAGGCGGGCCGCACCTGGGCGGTGAGGCAACAGCACCCCGGCAGCCCCTCCCTCTTCCCCTCCCACCTCCCACGGTACTAACCTGTCCTCATGTCTATAGTTGGTGGTGCAGCAGGGCCTGGCAGCCCAAGCCCGCCAGGGGCTGGCCAACAGCAGCTCAATAGAGGAGGCCGCCCATGGGGAGGAGCTGAGGTTGAGCCGTGGTGAGCACTGGGGTTCCTGGGGGTGCCTGGGGACCATCTGGACATCTGGGCTCTCAGGGGCTCTCAGCCTCTGGGCCACATCTCTGTGTGGGGTTTGTGGGCCCGCTGTGAGTCAGGTGGGAAGGCTTTGGAGGTGGCTGCCCTGTGTGCAAACGCCACTCCCCACCCGTGTGCGTGTCAGCCTGGGGAGCTCTGTGAAGGGGCCCGACACGGACAGCCTCTTGGCCAGGAGTACTGTTGCCAGCTGCCACTGAGGGACCAAAAGGCAAGAGGGACAGGGGCCCTTGCTTCACTGGTCGGGGGCCACATGCATATCGGGCTGTCAGTGCGAAAGGACGAGCAGCGGGGCTAAGCTGTCGCTGGAGGGGCCGGAGGGTCCAGAGGGGCGTGAGGCTAAGGGGCCCTAAGGTGAGGCCCCACGTCTAGGCGCTTTGTCCCTCTGTGTCTGTGTCGGCCTTGACCCTCTGTGGGTCGAGAGGGCTGAGGCTGCCTCTCCCACAGCATGGGCCGCCCTCCAGGGCACTGGGACCCATCTCCGTGATGTCCGGGCCAAGAAAGACCAGCTGATGGTCCAAATCCAGGAGGCGCAGGCCATGCTGGCCATGGACACAGGTACGCAGCAGCCTTCCAGAGGGTCAGAGGGACTGGGATGTCACTGTGGCAAGCTGTTCAGCAGAGCTGTGTGGTCACGGATGCTAGCCACATGAGGCTGGGAGTATATGCTGTGGTGAGTGTACAGAGGAGGCAGTGTAGGGCCACAGGTATAGCCCAGGCCGTGAGCAGAGACAGCAGGGGAAGGGCTTTGGGCAGAAGGTGGCTCTGCAGAGGAGCTGGCATGCACCTTGCAGGTAGGGTATCTAGGAGGGAGCAGTAGCCAGTGAGCAGGGGAAGAGGACAGGAGGGCTGGAGCCAGCCTGGGGAAGCCCACACTCTTGTTCCGAAAGGCTTGGCACAGAGGTTTCACCAGATTTTTTGAGAGATCTCTATAAATGATGGGGACCCAGTGGTGGAGGTGACATAGGCAGGCGTGCTGGGACCATCTTTGACCTGAGAGGCTGGGTGCCTGTCCCTGGATGGGGAGCGCTTAGGGTGAGACAATTTTGGGTGCACTGAGCTGCAGGGTACAAGGATCTCATGAGATCTGGGGGGTAGGTAGGTGTCCCTGCTGCTGGCTCAGCAGAAGGACTTGGGGACACAAAACCACTGGGCCTACACTTTGCCCACCACAGATGAGACAAGCAAGAAGATCGCCCACGCCAAGGCCGTAGCCGTCGAAGCCCAGGACACAGCTGCCCGTGTGCAGTCCCAGCTGCGGGACATGCAAGAGAACCTGGAGCGCTGGCAGGGCCAGTACCAGGGCCTGCGCAGACAGGATCTGGGCCAGGCAGTGCTGGACGCAGGCCGCTCAGGTAGGCTGGGTTTGGAGCCCTTGGGGGAGTGGTGGGGCTGGACAGAGCATCAGGCCCTGCCTGCCTCCCACAGTATCCACCCTTGAGAAGACGCTGCCGCAGCTGCTGGGCAAACTGAACCTGCTGGAGAACCGCGGGGCCCCTAATGCCAGCCTGGCACTGTCCGCCAGCATCGGCCGTGTGCGGGAGCTCATTGCCCAGGCCCGGGGAGCTGCCAGCAAGGTGGGCGAGTCTCCAGGGAAGGTGGGTGTGAGAGACGATTGGTGGGCACTGATGGGCTATGTCCCCTCCAGGTCAAGGTGCCCATGAAGTTCAACGGGCACTCGGGGGTGCAGCTGCGTGCCCCACGGGACTTCGCCGACCTTGCTGCCTACACAGCCCTCAAGTTCTACCTGCAGAGTCCAGAGCCGGCACCTGGGCAAGATGCCGGGGACCACTTTGTGCTGTACATGGGCAGCCGCCAGGTACTAGGCAGGCTGGGTGGAAGGAGCTCAAGCCGGTCATCCCTTTGGAAGTGGACATTGCTTGGTCCCTGTCCTGACCTATGTTTCCACTGCCACTACAGGCCACAGGGGACTACCTGGGGGTGTCTCTGCGTGACCAGAAGGTACACTGGGTGTACCGGCTGGGGGAGGCAGGCCTCGCAGCTCTCAGCGTGGATGAGAGCATCGGGGAGCAGTTCGCAGCCGTCAGCATTGACAGGTGGGAGACCTAGGAGGGCCAGGTAACTCCTCTCCCCGGGCCCTTGTCCATTCCTCACCTTACTTCTGCTCTTAGGACCCTCCAGTTTGGCCACATGTCTGTCACAGTGGAGAGGCAGATGGCCCATGAGACCAAGGGTGACACAGTGGCACCTGGGGCAGAGGGGCTGCTCAGCCTGCAGCCCGAGGACTTTGTCTTCTATGTCGGGGGCTACCCCAGCAACTTCACGGTGAGCCTTGCCCCTCTGCCCTGCGTCTCTCCTCCTTGGCGTCTAGCTTCAGCCATCCTGCTGCAGTCCGCATCCCTCTGGTCTATCCTGGTTGGGGAGGCACCTCAAGCCAGGAGTCCTGATGCCCTGATGCCTGCACATAGCCCCCAGCACCTCTGCGCTTCCCTGGCTACCGGGGCTGCATTGAGATGGACACGCTGAATGAAGAGGTGGTCAGTCTCTACAACTTTGAGCAAACCTTCCAGCTGGACACAGCTGTGGATAAGCCTTGTGCCCGGTACGTGTAGCCTGGTACCCACCTGCTACCCCACCTGCCTATCCTCAGCTGACTCCAAAACCTCTGACCTGCAGCTCCAAGTCAACTGGGGACCCCTGGCTCACCGATGGCTCCTACTTGGACGGCTCTGGATTTGCCCGCATCAGCTTCGACCCTCACATCAGCAGCACCAAGCGCTTCGAGCAGGAGCTGCGGCTTGTGTCCTACAACGGGGTCATCTTCTTCCTGAAGCACCAGGCACGCCCCACCTACCCCGCAGCCCTGCCCACCCCGCCCCACCGCATCCCATCCCATGCTGACCCTGCCATGTCCCCCCAGAGCCAGTTCCTGTGCCTGGCAGTACGAGAGGGTGGCCTCGTGCTCCTCTACGATTTTGGCACTGGTCTGAAGGAGGCCATCCCGCTGCAGCCCCCACCACCCCTGACAGCAGCCAGCAAGGCGGTAGGGCTGGGGCAGTGCTGAGGAGGGTGGAGGCCAGGAGGCAGGGGCAAAGCTAGCTCTGGAGCATCCCCTGTCCTGTGCCCACAGGTCCAGGTGTTCCTGCTGGGGGGCGCCCGGAAGCGTGTGTTGGTGCGTGTGGAGCGTGCCACAGTGTTCAGCGTGGAGCAGGACAATGCCCTGGAGCTGGCTGACACGTACTACCTGGGGGGCGCACCACCTAACCAGCTGCCCCCAGGGTGAGCAGCGCTGGGGTGGGGCTACAGTGGGCGGTCTGGGTTCGGAGGCAGCGCCCTGACCTGCTGTGCTCACAGCCTGCAGCAGCTCTTCCCCTCCGGAGGCTCTGTCCGTGGCTGTGTCAAGGGGATCAAGGCCTTGGGCAAGTACGTGGACCTCAAGCGGCTGAACACAACGGGTGTGAGCTCTGGTTGCACAGCTGACCTGCTGGTGAGCAGCCCTCCTTGTCCTGGCTGGCATCATGGGGTGGGCACAGCAGGCACTCAGGATGTCCTCATGTAGGTGGGACGTGCCATGACTTTCCACGGCCACGGCTTCCTGCCCCTGGCACTCCCTGACGTGGCACCTCTCTCTGGAGACGTATACTCAGGCTTTGGCTTCCGCAGTACCCAGGATAGCGGCCTGCTCTACTACCGGGCATCACCGGTGAGACCGCCCCCCACCCCCACCACGCTCCCTGGGCCCCTCCATGCCATGCTCCCCATGTGCAGCAGTCTGCAATCTCAGCTGGAGGAAGTGAGTCTGACCTGGCCACTGTCCCCAGGACGGACTGTGCCAAGTGTCCCTGCAGCAAGGCCATGTGACACTCCGGTTCCTGAGGACTGAGGTGAAAACCCGAGGGGGCTTTGCCGATGGTGTGCCCCATTATGTCACCTTCTACAGCAATGCCACAGGGTGAGCTGGGCCTCGTGCCATTGGGGCTGGGGGCACTGCCTGCCGCTACCTGGGCCTCCTCCCCTCCATGGCAGGAGGGTCACACAGAGCAGGGAGAACTATGGCCTCCTCCCCTAGGGTCTGGCTCTATGTGGACGACCAGCTGCAACAGATGAAGGCACACCGAGGGCTGCCCCCTGAGCTTCAGCCACAGCCTGAGAGGGCCCCACGGCTCCTCCTGGGAGGCCTGCCTGAGTCTGGCTCCTTCCACAACTTCAGTGGCTGCATCAGCAATGTCTTTGTCCAGCGGTGAGCCAGGTGGGTTAGGGTGGGGCCTGGCCAGCCCCTCCAGCTGCTGACTGACCACCCTCAACCTCCCAGGCTCCTAGGGCCGCAGCGTGTGTTCGACCTGCAGCAGAATGTGGGTGGCGTCAACGTGAGCACGGGCTGTGTCCCTGCCCCGCATACCCAGACCCGGGCTCTGAGGTCACAAGGACTGCAAGCCCCTGCTGGGAAGGTAGGCACTGGTGGTGTGGGGGTGGGGCTGGGCGTGGGAGGGTAGCTCTCTCGCAGGTCCACCCTGCACGTCCTGTCTGTGCTCCTAGGCCTCCCGCCGCAGCCGCCAGCCCACCCAGGACCCTACCTGCACAGCACCCCTGCACCCACAGACCCTCCCAGACTCTTACCAGTTTGGAGGCCCCCTGTCCAGTTACCTGGAGTTCGCAGGCATCCTGGCCCCCCACGGGAACTGGTAAGGCTGCCCAGCTGGGGAGGGCATGGAGGGGCTGCCCAGGCTGCTGACCCCTTGCCTGGCTTGCAGGCCCCGCCTCGCCATGCGTGTCCGCCCACAAGCCCCCCAAGGTCTCCTGCTGTTCGCCGCCCCACGGTCACCCAACAGTCCCTCCCTGGCACTCTTCCTGAGCCATGGACGCTTTGTCGCTCAGATGGGAGGCCCTGGGCCCCAGCTCCGTGTCCAGAGCCACCAGCGTTTACGGATTGGCCATTGGCATAGGGTGAGGCTGGAGGAGGGGAGCCTGGGTGGGCCCCTGGAAACACCCATGCTGACCAACCTCCTGTCCATCCCAGGTGTCCTTACACTGGGAGAAGAGTCGGATCCAGCTGAGGACAGATGGCAGCCGGGCCTGGAGCCAGGAGGGACCCCGATGGCAGCACCAGGGGCACCTCCAGCCCCACACTCTTTTTGTGGGGGGCCTCCCAGCCAGCAGTCACCACTTCAAGCCCCCCGTGAGAACTGTTTCCCTGACCTGAACACCCCCCACCTGCCTCCTCAGCAGCCCTGAGCCTGACCTTGCTCCATCTGCTCTCCACAGGTGGCCATCGGGTTCAGTGGCTGTGTGAAGAGACTAAGACTGGATGGGAGGCCCTTGGGGGCCCCCACTCGGATGGTGGGGGTCATGCCCTGTGTCTCGGGTCCCCTGGAGGAAGGCCTATTCTTCCCAGGCAGTGGAGGCATCATCACTCTAGGTCTGTGGGCAACTGGGCCTGGGCTGTGGGGGAGAGGGGCTGGGCCTTCTCATCCCGTTATGGTCTCTTCCTGCAGATGCCCCAGGGACCACACTGCCGGACTTGAGCCTGGAGTTGGAGGTGCGGCCCCAGGCAGTAGCTGGCCTGATCTTCCACCTGGGCCAGGTCCAGGGCCCCCCCTCCCTGCAGCTGCAAGTGTCCCATAAGCAAGTGAGCCTGAGGGGGCTGTGGCTCGGGGGCAAGATTGCCTCTGTGCTGGTGGCCTTGGTGGCACAGGGCCTGACACTTCCTCTCCTAGGTTCAGCTGTGGGCAGACGATGGGGCAGGGGAGTTCTCCACGTGGGTGATGAGCCCCACTTCGCTATGTGACGGACGCTGGCATCAACTAGCTGGTGAGGGCTCCTCCTGCGGCCAGGGAGTCTGGGCAGGAGTCAGGTCTGGGTGCAGCTGTGTGCTGGGGTGAGGGGCAAGGTGGAGCCTGGCTGGGGTGAGGAGGTCCCACTACAAAGCATCTGCCCCGCAGTGATCAAAGGTGGGAACGTGCTCCGGCTGGAGGTGGATGGGCAGAGCAACAACACTGTGGGGCCCTCCCTGGCAGCCTTGGCACACACGCCAGCCTCTCTGCACCTTGGGGGCCTGCCTGGTAAGTGGCTTTGGTGACCCACCCCATCCTCCAAAGACTGGGACACCCACGAGACAGGCTGGGCAGGTGGGTGACAGGCACCTGGAAGGGCCTGGGAGACCCCAGCTGCCACTCCCAACTAGTCTTCCCATCTTCCTCCACCCCTAGAGCCCACGGCCAAGCAGCCTAGGCCCCCTGCTTACAGGGGCTGCATGCGGAAGCTGGTGGTGAACCAGGCCCCCATCACGATGGCTCACTCTGCAGGGGTCCAGGGGGCAGTGGGTACCAGTGGCTGCCCTGCCACGTAGGGTGCTGCCCCCTGGAACCCCAGCCCTTCACACACCCCTGGTGACACACTGCCTCTCCCAAGTGCCTCATAGATAACATTTGTGTTTACTTATCTGGACTCTAGGTTCTTTGGGTGACAAATCTTATTTCTAGAAATGGTTTAAGTTATATTTTTTAAATGAAAGGGTAAAATCATAAAAAGGGGTTTTTATACTTTCTCTCCCTTTCACCTTTTAGATAGTATTGAAAGATTTGTAAATCACTGGTTCCTAATTAAAACAGAAATTAAAAAGTAACTTCTACTGAACCGAGTCTGGGCTTAACTATGAAGACAGGGACTCAGGCCAGTGGCTGAGTCCCCCAGACATGTTCTCTCCCCTGGACTCTTCCCTCAGTTAGGACACAAAGGGAAGCTGGGGGAATGTCCCCAAGGCAGCGGCAGCTCCTCCTATCCACCCAAGAGGGGTGACCAAGGTGTAAAAAAAAGACCGAGTTGGCAGGTAAAAGAAAAGACTTTATTAGTAGGTTGGAACAGAGGTGAGGGTGTGCAACAAACCACAACGCCACTACTGAAGTCACAGGACTAAGACGCCAATTCCCTGGAGACAGCAAATAACTTAATCCAAGCTCATGTCCTCTTCCTCGTCTTTCTTGTCCTTTGCATCGCCCTCTTTCTGCTCGGACTTGGCGCTGTTTTGCATGGCTTTGGCAAACGCTTCCACGTCTAAAATGCATTGAAAGCATGATGTGGCTTGTTTACAACCTGGCCAGGTTTCCTCACAGGGGCAGGGTCAAGGCCAGGAAGGCATGACATCAGCTCTAGGGGACACAGATCTACAGATCCTGCCTGTGGCCAGGAGGGAGGGGAGCACGTACTTACCGCCCTTGTTGGCGGCCTCCACAGCTTCTGCAGGCAGGCCAAACTGGCACATAAGAGGGCCCAGCTGCCCCGAGGCCAAGGCCGCACTAAACATGCCCAGGGCCTGCAAAGAAGAACCGCACAATGTGGGCTATGCACAAGGTGACCGGCTGTCTCCTCCCCTTCCCTGAGCACAGCAGACAGCACCCTGGACCTGGCCTCTACCTGCTGGAACTGGGGCGAGGTCAGCGTGTTCTGGATTTCCTCTGCCGTCTGTGGCAGTGACTCCCCAGAGGGCAGGTAGGGCAGAAGGCGCTCTTGGACGTCTGCATTGGCGAGGATAGGAGCCATGATCTCCGGCGTCAGCACACTAGCCAGGTCCACTAGGTACAAACACACATCCATCAGCAGCTCCAAGCCGGCCCTGTGCCCCACGGGAGGCAGCAACGTGCCAAGCTGTTGAAGCTGCCAGACATGGCAGGGCGCAGAGCCTCAGCTCCATGGCCCTAGGACCTAGCGGCGTGCAGGACAGCAGGCACCTCCACCCCCAACTTCATGCTGATCATGACTTTCTTTACCTTGCTGGCCACCTCCTGGCCCGGCCGGCACATTCATGGTGGCAAGAATGCTCTGGAGGTCACTCAGTTGGATGGGCTGGGCTGGGCTAGCTGCAGTGCTGGCTCCGTTACCTGAACTAGGTGCGGGACTTGGGCTAGTTGCTGAGGTGGCTGCTGGAGCAGAAGGGGCTGGGGTGGCACGGGCAGAAGAGGTGGTGGAAGACGGGGTGACTGCTGCCGACTGGCTCCGGGAGCTGGCAAGAGTGAGGGCAGCACTGGAGCAGCCTCCCACCTGCCTGTATGGCCCATCCCCACTTCCTATAGGCACTTGTTTGGGAGGTGTGGGTGGGGGGCCCTGCAGAGGCCTCACCTGGATGAGGAGCTGCTTGCTGGAGGCCCTCCACTCCCCAGTAAGCTGGCCAAGCCTGGCCCAGTCAGGGCCCCCAGCCCACCTGTGAGAAGCAGAGGGGCAGGTGCTCAAGGCAGGTACTTCCAACACCAAAGCCAGGACAGGCAGGCAAGAAGGACACTTGGCAGGCCTCACGACAGCATGATAGTGATTGCTAAGCCCCTGTATTCTAGAATCCACATCAATCCCACCCCATTATACTACTGATGAGCTTAGGTTAAGCATACTTACAACCCACCCCACATCCTGGCCAGTAACAAGTGTTTCTGAAGGGCCATGCACACTTGCCTGTGCCCCAACACTGGCTGGCAGCAGGCACCAACCAGCTGGAAGCTGGGGGCCCCACACAAGAGCCCTGAGCTCTCATCTTCCAGTCCCACCTGTCAACTAGCCAGGCTCCCTTGTACCAGGCTGGGGTCCTCCCTGAGGGCCTGGAAAGCCTCGCCCTCCCAGCTCCCAGCTACAAACACGTGCCCCTAAAGGGCCATGAGCACAGGGAACACACATGCTCACAACCTTGCCAGAGGTGGTGAGAAGCTTAAATCAAGAAACAGACTTGACTTTAGAAGTAATCACAGCAAAGTTCCAACTTGTATCAAAGGCTCCCAAGAGCCGAGCGGCTCAAGTTACCCAGTCCTCCAAGGCCGGCAGGTCCGATAAGCTGCATGAGCTGGCTGTGGCTCATGTTCCCCAGAAGGCTCTGTAGGCCGCCCTCACCTGGAAAACACAGTGGCTGAGATATGGGGCTGCCTGTGACACACCTGGGACCAGACTGACACCACACTGAAGGGTAAGACCCACAGATAGAACTCAAGACTCTGCTGTTCCCACCGCACCACAACGGGCCTGTGCCCAGCCTCATAGCAAAGCTGGGTGTGCTCATTACCACCAAGTGCAGAGAGCTCATGGCCACCACTCCCGCTGGCCCCCAGCGCCCCAGGCATTGGGGGGTTGTTCAGATACTCGTTGACCTTCCGGCAGTGCTCCTCATCCTGGTCCGTCTTGGGCTCCTGCAGGGGATGGGGAAGAGCCATGGCTGATGGCGGCCACCTTCCTCTGACCCAGCCCAGACAGGTAAGCGCTGTGCTCAATGCTATCACCCTCTGCCACAACCACAGGTACTGGGTGACACCCACTTCCCAGAACAGGGAGCCCTGGCATGCCATCATCCAGAGTATGGCTCACTACACAGCAGCCTCCTTCCTTCACCCAGTGAACTAGATGAACTGATGCTCTCCTCACACCACTGCCCTAGGGCCACGACAGGCCCTCCAGGCACTTGGGTGCACACACAAGACACCCACACCCCTGAGCACAGGACACACTGAGGACAAGACCAACAGTCCTTGCCCTGACAGCAAAGGGGAAAGAAAGGCACCAAATGAGACTAAAATCAGGGGAAACAAGGAGAAGTGATGAAAGCTAGATAACTTTCTTGGCAAAACTGTTGAGAAACATGTTCTATGCCAGCAGTTGGCAAACCACAGCCCCCATCTGTGCTTGCAAGTAAAGATTAATTGGAACTCAGCTGCTACACCTATTCATTTTCACGTCCTCGCTGCTGTCACGCTACTTGGGCAGAGGTAAGGAACTGCAGCACAGACAAAGTGGGAGACCCCTCCTCCCAGGCCCATGGTGCCTGCTCTAGACACTGCTGTGGGGGCAGTGTGCAGGCCCTCTGAGCACACACACTCAAGAGAAGGCGTATGACCGTATACTAGATGATTCTTGGCAATGCTGTCTGTAACAACACAAGAAATGGAACAAGGCTCGGCGCCTGTGGCTCAACGGGCTAAGGCGCCAGCCACGTACACCTGAGCTGACGGGTTCGAATCTAGCCCGGGCCCACCAAACAACAATGATGGCTGCAACCAAAAAATGGCCTGGTATTGTGGCAGGCACCTGTAGTCCCAGCTACTTGAGAGGCAAAGGCAAGAGACTCGCCCAGGAATTGGAGGTTGCTGTGAGCTATGATGCCACAGCACTCTATCCAGGGTGACAGCTTGAGGCTTTGCCTCAAAATAAATAAATAAAAATAAAAAAAATAAATGGAACAAGCCCAGGGGCCATCAACAGATGGCAGAAGCAGCAGGGCACCACTGGGATAAGAGGGAGCCCTGAGCCACACCTGCAGCACCCTCAGCACACCTGGGGGGAAGCTCAGGAGAGCTTGGAGGGAAACAGCAGGATAGGTACCCAGGGCCACAGTGACCAAGGAAAAGGGTGCAGAGCAAGCACTGGGAACCAGAGACAGCCTGTCCATCTCCCTACCACAAAAGGGTGCCCGTCCCCACCCACAAACGAGCACCTGGTCTCTGGAAGAGGACGCCCCACCCCACCCCAGAGAACACACTGGAAACCTTAGCTTTCATCTCAGCCCTGTCTGAGCAGCACCAGCTCGTTTGTGAAAGGCAACTTTACTAGTGAGCTGGCTGCTCACCTAACTGCAGGACAGCAGAAAGCACAAGACAGAGACAGATCCTTCCACATACCTGCATCCAGAAGAAGAGCCGCTTGGACCCGGCCTTGAACTTGAGCACATAGACCCTCCCGCTGGGGCACTGGGGCACACGCTTGAACTCACAGTCATCAGGGAAGATAATCAGGTCCTGGCAAGCCGAGAAGGGCAGAATCAGCCTCCCGCAAACACGCACACTGAGTCCCCAGCCTCTCAGGAGAACATGCTGGATCCTGCGTCTAACCGGGTGGGGTGCAGAGGGGACAGAAGTAAGCAAGCCGCCATCCCATGTAGGGCGGAGACGCCACCAGGGAGGGCAGACCTCCGTGTGCAGGCCAGGACAGGGCTTGGGTGGGGACAAGAGAGGGGACTTTGGGATGTCAAAGGATTTTTAATAGAGACGTTTTGGGAATAACATTCCAAGATGAGTTAAAAGGTCAACTCTGACCTGCTCTCAAATGTAACAAAGAACAATTCACTCCCAAGAACAAAGAATGCTAAGTGACCCTTACAGAAAGCTTTTCTGAAGGCAAAGACTGCTCCAATCTCAGATACTAACATTTAAGGTTTCATGCGCTGCAGTGACAGAGAATCCTCAAGTCTAAGGTGATCCCTGAGCAGAACAGCTGGTGACAGGCACCAAACCAGAGGTCCCCATATATCCCACCAACGCCCCCAAACCTCAAACCTGCAACTGCATGTGCAGGTGCAAGGCTGAACATGACCTACACAGCCGGTTCGTTGCAGCCTGAAGGACACTTACGTCTTCCACATTCCCAGACGTCCTGTCTTTCCAGCAGAAGTGAATGAGGGAGTCATCTGTCTGCTGAATGTACACGAGCCCTTTCCGCTTATCTGGGGTGACGGTAGTTCCTTTTAGTGACATTTTTCCTGCCCGAAATTCCACTAAATATTTGTTGGAGGACCCACGAGAGCCTGGCACCAGGCTTGGGAACAGAGCGCCTGAAGTCGTCATCCTGAAAGAGCGCAGACCCGCACTGAGAGCCCGCGTGTGTTGCCGTGTGGTCACCAGCACGGGAAGACTAACTCCTCCTGCAATGTCACCAGTCCCGCTTCTGCCATAGGAGCCGGCGCCGAGGGCCACCCAAGGCCGGCGCAGACACGGTCCCCGCAGACAGCCAGGGCAGCGGTGCGGCTCCTCTTTCCGAACGTCCCGAGCATCCCGCGCGCCGCCGCCCACGGCTGGCACCCCTGCCGGCGCCGCTGTCCGCACTCGGAGCGGGGCTAGGCAGCCCGGCCTGCCTCCCCGAGGGACCTGGGCGCGACGCCACCTCGGCCGGACACTGGCCTTGACGCGCGCCCCGCGGCAACCACGTCCTGCCGCCTCTCTAAGACCCTTCGCGGGCGGCCGCCAGTCCCTTTCAAGCCCCAGGCCCGGACAGAGCCGCGGCGGGCGGGGCGGCCTCGAGAGACCCCGCCCGGCCCGCCTGCCCTCGCCCCCTGCCCCCCGCCCTCCCCGGCCGGCGCCCGCCCTCGGCCCAGACCGCCCCGACCCCGCAGCTCCCCGCACCTGGTCCGCGCCCGCACTCGGCCGAGAAGCGCCGTCCGGGTTCGCTCTTCCTCCTCGGCGCCTGCCGGGCCTCGCCGGAAGCCCACGTTGGGCCCGCCCCGTCCGCCGCTCTCGCCGCTGATTGAGCTTCGTCGGCGGCGCGGCCGACCTTGACTCGTCAGTGATTGGCTTGGGCAGCCGTCCATCATGCACGCCCCGCCCCGTCCCGCCCCTGCGCCGGCAGCTCTTTTCCGGCGGAAGCGCGGGCCGCGAGGCGCGCGGGCCAGAGCGGTCCCTATTGTTGCTGTGTCATAGGGGAGCGGCGGCGGCCCCTGGCGGTGTCGCCGGAAACCGCGGGCTGAAGGACCTGCCGGGGACCACCCTGTCGTCTGTCGTCGTCGGCGGAGCGGGCAGAGACGTTATCCACGGACAGGTGGAGGCCGACCGGGCTGTGGGCAGTGGACACCAGGGAGACGCCCAAAAGTGCCCATAGGGCCTTAGCTCCTCAGGGACTCCCGACACAGGAGCTAGGGTCATGTACCCAAGAAGGCCAGTGTCCGTGGGTGGCCAGCTGGCGGGGTCCCCTGTAGACCTGGGGACTGGGACAGCTGGAGCAGCCACCTCACTGCCCACAGAAAGCAGCCATCTGACACTCCTTAGTCCATGAGCAAGGTTCCAGGCCCTGAGAGATAAATAGTAACAAGGTTGAAAAAAGGTAGGAGCTAGGAATTGTCAGCTTCGTTACTTTTGAGTTACTTTGACATAAATGACAGCAAAGGCAACAAGAGCGCGCTTGGGAAGCACCGCTCAACAGTGAAGTTTTGTGGGATTTGCTTAAAGACGCAAAAACAGACCGAAGGCAGTAGCTCATGCCTGCAATCCTAGCTCTCTGGGAGGCGGAGGCAGGAGGATTCCTTGAGCTCAGGAGTTTGAGACCAGCCTGAGCAGGAGCGAGACCCCGGTCTCTACTATTAATCCTGTTTAGCAAAATACAAACCCCGAAGAAAGCCGACTCAGCAGGTCCCAGCTACGGTTGGCAGGCATCCAAAAAAAAGGCAAAGGCCGGCAAGGAAGATGAAATGCATTGTGACTAACAAGGAAAATGCAAATTAAAACACACCTACGGAATGGTTAAAAACAAAGAAAAATGCCCACAGCAAGTGCTGGGGGGCCTTCCACAGTGTTGGGAATATATTCGAGAAAAGTTTGGCAGATGTGGGTTTTCTATTTTCTTTCTTTTTTTATTGGTGCCATGAGTTGGAGATGTGGGCTTGCTTAAACGTTTTTTCAATGTTTAGAGTGATTTTAGGTTCACAGCAGAATTGAACAGGAAGTACAGAGAGTTCCTGTACACCCCTCGTGCCACGCATCCCCCCCTGCCAGCATCCCCAGCAGAGCAGCACATCCATGCAGCTGATGGGCTGACATGGCAGGTTGTCAACCAAGGTCTTTTGGTCACACTGGGGTGCACCTGCCCTATCTGGGCCACTACAGACCACCACAGACTGGGTGGTTTGTGAGGAGCAGAGATGTATCTTTCATAGTTCTGGAGGCTAGTAAGTCAAGCCCAAGGTACTGGCAGGCCTGAAGTGTCTGGTGAGAGAAGGGCTTTGAGAAGGGCTGCTGAGACCTTTTTTTTTTTTTTTTTTTTGCAGTTTTTGGCCAGGGCTGGGTTTGAACTCGCCACCTCTGGTATATGGGACCAGCGCCCTAGTCCTTTGAGCCACAGGTGCTGCCCTCTGCTGAGACTTTAAGGGCCGGTCGCCCATCTTGAGGGCGGAGCCCTCACTGCCTAATCACTTCCTAGACCCTCACCTCTTACTTTGGCCATTAAATTCCAACACTGGAATTTTGGAGGAGACACATTCAAACCATAGCATCATTGAACATTCTATGGGTTTTGACAAATGCATTTATTTTTAGAGACAGGGTCTGGTTCTATCACCCAGGCTAGAGTACAGTATCACAGTCATGGCTCACTACAACTTTGAACTCCTAGGCTCAGACGATCCTTCTGCTTCAGCCTCCCAAGAACCTGCAGCTACGGTTGTAATCCACCATACTAAGCTAATTAAAACAATTTTTGTGGGGTGGCACCTGTGGCTCAAAGGATTAAGGCCCCTGCCCCATATGCCAGAGGTGGCGGGTTCAAACCCAGCCCTGGCCAAAAACCGCAAAAAAAAAAAAAAAAAAAAAAATTTTGGCTCGGCACCTGTGGCTCAATGGGCTAAGGCGCCAGCCACGTACACCTGAGCTGGTGGGTTCGAATCCAGCCCGGACCACCAAACAACAATGACAGCTGCAACCAAAAAATGACCCAGCGTTGTAGCGGGCACCTATAGTCCCAGCTACTTGGGAGGCTGAGGCAAGAGACTCGCTTGAGCCCAGGAGTTGGAGGTTGCTGTGAGCTGTGATACCACAGCACTCTATCCAGGGTGACAGCTTGAGGCTCTGTCTCAAAAAAAAAAAATTTTTTTTTTGCAGGCAGTGCCTGTGGCTTAAAGGAGTAGGGCACCAGCCCCATATGCTGGAGGTGGTGGGTTCAAACCCAGCGCCGGACTAAAACCACCAGGGTCTTGCTATGTTGCCCAGGCTGGTCTTGAACTCCTGGCCTCAAGTGATGATCTCATCTTGGCCTCCCAAAGAGTTGGGATTACCAGCATGAGTCGCTGCACCCAGCAGGTTTTAACAAATTTATGACATTTATCCACCATTACTGTATCTTACAAAAAAGTTTCACTGCCCTAAACATCCTCTGCGCTCCACCAATTCATCCCTCTCTTCCCTTCCCCGGCCCTTGGCAACACTGATCTTTTAGTCTCTCCATAGTTGTGCTGTTTCCAGAATGTCACATATTTGGAATCACACAGTATGCAGCCTCTCTCTCAGCTTCTCTCACTGAGCAGCAGCATTTAAGATTCTGCCATGTGTTTTCATAGTTTGGTTAACTCATTTTTTGTTTTAATGCTGAATAATGTGGCGTTGTCTGGACATGGCAGTTTATTTTTCCATTCACCGATTGAAGGGTATCTTGGTGAATTCCAACTTTTGGCAATTACAGGCAAAGCTTCTGTGAACACCCATGCATAGGTTTGTGAATGTAAGATTTCAACTCATTTGGGTAAATAACAAAGAGGGAGGCTGCTGTGTGTCTGGTGAGAGTGTCTAGTTTTGTAAGAAACTGCTGAAGCGCAGCACCGTCCGTGTCCCCAGCGCTCTTCTGCCCTGGAGAGCGCCTGCCACACACGGCTCAGCGTCACATGGGTGTGGGGTTTTAGTCACCTGCTGCCCTGTCTGAACTTGCAGTTTCCTGGTCTGCAGGGTGTGGACTCATGTGTTTAGCTGAGTTGTTGTGTCTTCTCCGGTGAGGCAACAGGTATGTTCTTTATAGAGTGAAACACCAAACTGCCATATGATGCAGCCATTCTACTCCTAGGTATTTACCAAAGAGAAATGACAACGAATGTCCACACTATTGTAAATAGATGTCTATCCCAACTTTTTTCATAATTGCCCCAAATTTGAAAAAAAAACCCAGGGCGGCACCTGTGGCTCAGCGAGTAGGGCGCCAGCCCCATATGCCGAAGGTGGCGGGTTCAAACCCAGCCTCTGCTGAACTTCAAAAAAACAGAAAAATAGCCGGGCGTTGTGGCAGGCGCCTGTAGTCCCAGCTACTCGGGAGGCTGAGGCAAGAGAATCTCCTAAGCCCAGGAGTTGGAGGTTGCTGTGAGCTGTGTGACGCCATGGCACTCTACTGAGGGGCGATAAAGTGAGACTCTGTCTCTACAAAAAAAAAAAAAACAACCCAAACATTCATCCGCTGTGAGTAGATAAACCATGGACACTTGGATTACTGCTCAATAGTGAAAAGGAACAAACCACCAGTGCACACACTACAGCGAGCCTCAGATTCACTGTTGTGCCCAAAAGAAGCCAGATGATCAGAAGGGCAGAACTGCAGGGACAAAAACCAGAGGGGTGTGGCCAGGGTCCAGGAGGGAGGACTGTGTACAAAGGGCACTCTGACCTGTGCAGCTGAGTGAGAATGGTGTGAAGTTGTCAGAACTCACACATGCTCCCCTGGAGAATACCAGAGTCTTCTTTCCCACTTGGCCCTCCTCTGCCTCTTCCTCCCTGGTGAGGCTTGATAGCCACCCAGGCTCTGGCTCTGTGGCATCCTCCTTGGACGATAGTGGAGCCCCTATCCATGCACTTGGAGCATTTCCAGAGCACCCTCCATCCCTCCCAAGAGCCACAGTGACTGAGGGGTGACTGTCTCCACTAAGCTCATCCTCCTGGGAAACACAGCTGCTGGGGCCACTTAGGGCAGAAACGACGTGGGGGGAGCCGTTGAGTACAGGTAACCTCACACTTTGGGCTTTTTGTTGCTTCCAGCAACAGCCTTCAATCCCCAGGAGAGAGACAGTTCCCAGGAGCCCTGGACCCTTCATCCCTTCTGTATGCCACACAACAACTGTTACAAGCAACCCTAGCCTCCTCTCCACTGAGACAGCAGTTTCTGGAAACCGTCCACATACCAAGCTGATCCTAGAGAACAAATGTCTGCTATCCAGACCAAGGACTTGTCCACGGCCGATTGGTAGCCCTTTACAGACAAGCCAGAACAGCTAGGACGGTTGAAAAATTGTTCACTGTGTGGCAGCGCCTGTGGCTCAGTCAGTAAGGCACCGGTCCCACATACCGAAGGTGGCGGGTTCAAACCCATTCCCGGCTGAACTGCAACAAAAAAATAGCCAGGCGTTGTGGTGGGCGCCTGGGAATTGGAGGTTGCTGTGAGCTGTGTGATGCCACGGCGCTCCACCGAGGGTGATAAAGTGAGACTCTGTCTCTACAAAAAAAAGAAAGAAAGAAAAGAAAAAGAAAACTTGTTCACTATGAAACAAATGTCAACTATAACCCATCCTCAGAGAATCTTTATCTCAAAGTAGAGGGTAAGAATGTAACAATTATCATTTCAGATCCATACACAGTCCTCCAGAAGGAATCTAAGAATGATTCTGGTAATGTAGGTGGGCACTAAGAATAATCCCTCTTGGCTCGGCACCTGTGGCTCAACAGGCTAAGGTGCCAGGCACGTACACCTGAGCTGGCGGGTTCAAATCCAACCTAGGCCCGCCAAACAACGATGGCTGCAACCAAAAAATGGCCGGGTGTTGTGGCGGGCGCCTGTAGTCCCAGCTACTTGGGAGGCAGAGGCAGGAGACTCGCTTGAGCCCAGGAATTGGAGGTTGCTGTGAGCTGTGTTGCCACAGAACTCTATCCAGA
>CAUYON010080296.1:0-36143 GCA_963573935.1 Arctocebus calabarensis | reverse complement strand
GATGTGTGTTCCTCGACCTTGTCTCTTGGCTCAGCTCCAAACCGTTGGCTTTCTCGCCAAATTTCTGTCCTTTAACTCTCCTTCTGGACAGGAGCGTCTGCAGAAAGCTGGCTACAGACCGCCATCTTGGCTCCTCCCCCCTCAAGCCGGAAGTTTTTAAGCGGGTAAACCGCATCTGAAGTTCAAATGGGAAAACAAGCAAGCGTATTCTTGGAAAGAGAAATTGTGAAGGAAAAATATGAGAAATGAAGAAGGACTAGTCCTACCAGATATTGAAACATCTTATAAATCTACAGTAATAAAACAGCATGGTACAAATGCATGATGAGATCAATAATACAGATAGAAAGTCAAACCAACTACATACATATGGGAATTTAGGGGAAATATGGACAATTCATTTAATGGTGTTGAGGCAGGTGGGTCATCATATTAAAAAAAAAGAAGATGGACCTCTAGCTCCTTATACTAAAATAACTTTTAGATGGATCAAATATGTAAACATAAAAAAATCATAAAAGTAGTATATAAAGATCAGAGATTTAACTAATGATAGAATGGGGAAGGCTTTTCTAGGAAACCTTGTATACACAAATTGTTATATTCTTCTGCTTTTTAAAATTTTTTTAAATATTAAGGAGGTATAAATGTTTTAGATTACATTGATTGCTTTTGTAATGCTCAAGTCCCAATTATTGGTGTGCCCATCACCCAAATGGAATTCGTTATACCCATTAGGCAGAGTTTTGCCTCTCTCCTCTTTCCTCTCCCTGGTTGACTTCCACTGAGTTTGACTTTCCTCTGTAAACTGATGTGTGGTCATGGGTTCCATTTAATAGTGAGTTCATGTGCTGGTGGTTTCTTCCATTCTTGAGATACTTCACTTAGAAGAATGGTCTCTAATTATAACTAGATTGTTGCAAAAGGTATTAATTCATCTTTCTTTATGGCTGAATACCATGGAGTACTACTCCGTACTCAGTACAACCCAAGTGCCCATCGATTCATGAATAGATTGATGGGCACTTGGGTTGAATCCACATCTTTGCAATTGTGGATTGTGTGGCAATAAACATCTGAGTGTAGGTGTCTTTTTCATAACACTTTCTTTTCCTTTGGGTAGATATCCAATAAGGGGATTTGCTGGATCAAATGGTTGGTCTATTTTTTGTTTTTTGAAGAATCTCCATACTGTTTTCCATTTAGAA
This sequence comes from Arctocebus calabarensis, assembly GCA_963573935.1. Classification (NCBI taxonomy): domain Eukaryota; kingdom Metazoa; phylum Chordata; class Mammalia; order Primates; family Lorisidae; genus Arctocebus; species Arctocebus calabarensis. The sequence continues at coordinate 34,935 of CAUYON010080296.1, read as the reverse complement.
ATAACAAAGTAATTGTGCACTAAAAAAAAAAAGACTACTCAATCAAAAATTTTAAAAAAAGGATTGGGCATGATGACTCATGCTTATAATCCTGACACTTTGGGAGGCTGAGGTGGGAGAATCAATGTAGGCCGGAGTTCAAGACCAGTGTGGGCAACATAGTGAGAACCTATCATCTCACACACACATACACACAGAGCCAATTGTGGTGGTGCACACCTGTAATCCCAGCTACTGGAGAGATTAAAGCAGGTGGATCGCTTATGCCCAAGAGTTCAAAGTTACTACTCATTCACAAAAGTGTGAAATAACACCTTTTGTAATAACCTGGATGGAACTGGAGACCATTCTTCTAAGAGAAGTTTCAAAAGAATGCAAAAACAAACACCACATGAACTAACTATTAAATTGGAACTAATCAATCAATACTCATGTGCATAGTTGGTAGTAAAACTCAACAGAAAGCGAGCAAGTGGGAGGGGGACAAAGTGAAGGGGTAACTTTATATGTAATGCATGCAAAGCACATTGGGTGAGGGGCACACGTATAACTTTGACTCAAATTGTACAAAAGCAATTCATGTAACTAAAAAATTACAGTAAACTATGATAGCACTGCTGACCAGCAACCTGGGCTATAGGGCGAGAACTTATCTCTAAAAAATTAAAAAAAAAAATAAGAAAAAGGAAAAAATAAAATAGGCAAACTCAAAACTGGTAAAGATACTAGCAACTTGTGTAACTGATAAAAGGTTATTTTTCTTAATGTATTTTTTATTCCATAATTATTTTTCCTTAATATGTTAAACAATTCCTCTAAGAAAATATGGAATAGACAAATAAGAACAACCAGTTATCATGAAAGGAAATACAACTGATCCAAACATGAAAATATGCTTAAGCTCATTCTAAAGTCAGAGGCCTGCAATTAGAACTGGAGTGAAATATCCTTTTTAAAAAATATATCTGATTAGCAAAGATTAGCAAGCTAGAAAAGCAAGGGGCTTTTCAGAGACCAAGCTGGTGAGTCAAATGAATGGATTCTGTGCTTTCAAGAATGACTGGAGTTTGGACATTTGGAAGAAATGTAAATGGCTGTGTAGTAAATGAGCTTTTAAAAAAACAGTTTGGAATAATACCATAATGATAACTGCTGCAGGCAAAAAAGCATCAGTGGATGCTGACATCAATCGACAAAAGCATGACCAAGAGATAGGACATTCACATAATTTCAGACTATCTCCCTGTAAGTTACTTACTCATTAGGAAGTGGAGAATACTAACTGCACAGTGGTGAATCCGGGCAGGCACCATGCTGTCAGGAAGCCCAAATTCGCCCCAAGAGAACTTAGGCTCTTAGCCACAGACGGCATTAACTGCAGTTGAGCCAGAAAAAGAGCCTTCAGCTGATTCCAGCTTTTATCTTTTGAGTTTTTCGACTGAGGCCCCAGACATTGTGGAGCACAGTAGCTGTCCTTGATGTTCCCGTCCAAATTCTTGACCTATAGAATCCATGAGCATAATAAATGGTTGTGTAACAGTGCCAAGAATTGGGGGTAATTGATTATGTAGACATAGTAACTGGAAAAGGCAGTGTCTACCAAATTTCTCTACCATGTAACCATTTAATTTATGGAGAAATACTTTGAAACTGTGCAAATGTTCTGTTGCTCATCAAACTTTCACCCTGTCAAACTAGGTTCAGCATCTACTGATGATGCTCTAGTTCCATCATTCCTTCTATGCAGAGGATGCAAAAAAAGTATACACATTTTAAGAAAGAAAAACTGGCTGGTCACAGTGGCTCACGCCTGTAATCCTAGCACTTTGGGAGGCCAAGGCGGGTGGATTGCTTAAGCGCATGAGTTCGAGATCAGCCTGAGCAAAAGCAAGACCCCGTCTCTACTAAAAATAGAAAATCTAAGGCAAGGAGATTGCTTGAGCCCAAGAGTTGGAGGTTGCTCTGAGCTACAATGCCACGGTATTCTACCCAGGGCAGCAGCTTGAGACTATTTCTCAAAAAAAAAAAAAAAAAAAGAAAAGAAAAGAAAAACTGTATTCAAAATGTAATACTCAATGTATACCAGTAAAATTTTTTATCTTGTATATTGTATCTTATATCTCTCATAATTGCAGAAGTCAAACGTACATTTCATATTATAATTTTAAAGTTTTTTTTTCATTTCCTAAAATGTGTATACTTTTTGTGGCGCCTATGACATTTTTCTTTAAGGAAGAGCTTTTTCTTCTCTTTTAGTATGTGTGTGTGTGCGTGTATTTATAACACTGCGATCTCACAGATTCTCATTTTGTTCCGTGAAATATAACGCAATGTTACTGTTGATGGTCTAATCAGCATGGTTAATATCCATTATTTCACACATTTATCATTTCTTTGTACTGGTAACATTCAATGTTTTCCTTCTAGCTACTTCAGACTATGTGTTATTGTTAACTATAGTCATCTACAGGATCTATAATTTTATTATATTTCACTGAATAAAATGAGAACACGAGGACTTATAATGAACACACACTCTCACTCCTATTAAGACAGAAAACATTTCTATCACCTAGAAAGATACCTTAGTCAATTCCTTCCCGAACCACTTTTCTGAAGTCTTTTCAAAGCAGATTATATCTTTTGCAGGACTTCTTCTTCTTCTTCTTCTTTTTTTTTTTGTAGAGACAGAATCTCACTTTATCGTTCTCGGTAGAGTCCCGTGGCGTCACAGCTCACAGCAACCTCCAACTCTTGGGCTTACGCGATTCTCTTGCCTCAGCCTCCCGAGTAGCTAGGACTACAGGCGCCTGCCACAGTGCCCGGCTATTTTTTTGTTTTGCAGTTCGGCCAAGGCCGGGTTTGAACCTGCCACCTTCGGTATATGGGGTCGGCGCCCTACTCACTAAGCCACAGGCACCGCCCTGCAGGACTTCTTATACACAGACTCACATAATATGTATTCTTTCATAATCGGCTTCTTTTGCTCAGAATAATGTCTATGAGATTAATCCATTATGCATCAGCAGATTTGTCTTTATTGCTGAGTATTCCATTTTATAAATGTAGCACAGTTTGTTTATTGATTTCCCCAGATCTGAGTTGCTTCCAGTTGACAATTATGACTCACGCTGCTATAAATACGCCTGCACAAGGCTTTCTATGGATATGCATTCTTGTGTCCCTTAGGTAAATACCTAGACGTGTAAGTGCTGAGTCATAGGGCAGGTGCATGTCCAAGTGTATAAGAAACTAATCTTTCCAAAACTCTTGTACCATTTTATACTCCGACCAGAAATGTATGAGAGTTCATTGTTTCACATCTTCTCCAACATTTGGTATTTTTAATTCTTGTAATTTTATCTGTTCTAGTAGTTTTAATTTTTATTTCTTTGACCCATGACTTTGCACACTCTTCCCTCAGTTTCTTAAGCATGGGCATCCCCAAGGCTTGGGTTTCAGCTCATTCTCTGCTCTCTCTCTTCAGTTGAATTCATTTCAGGGAGTGGGAACAGTTACACGGTTCTTAGAATTTTGGGAATTAAGCTTGAAGAAATGGATCAAGAAGTTCAAGAATGCTCTTTACATTCCTAATTCACATTTACATAAGTTTTTGTTGAGACAAAAATTCTGTAATTAATCACGTGCCTATAATTTACTTGGGTTTGTTCTGTTTTGTAAAGCTGATTTCAATTATAGATATTTATAAAGGAAGTGAATATCTGGCATTTGTTTACATGCTAACACTTCCAGAGTTTTTATGAAAATTACACAAGTAAGAAGATGAATTTTCATTAAATTTTCTTAGCAGTCTTTTTTTTTTTTTTTTTTTTTTAGAAAGTAATACAAACTGTTCAAGGCTAGCATCAACATACTGCCAGACCGATAATTGTTCTTGGTGTTTTCATAATACTTTTCTTTTGTGCGTTCATTCAGTATGCCCACCGCATTCCCATTTGGTATTATCTACATTTTACAGATGGAGAAGTGGGAGCCTCAGAGAAGTTAAGCAATTCGCCTAAGGTCTCACAGTTGGTGGCAGATCAGGAATTAAAATGAACAGGTCTGTGCCATGGTCCATGCTGATTTTATTAGGAGTTGTCTGGATCTCTGTGTGAACCCAGTGTGTTCTTTAACCTTGTGAAAGCAGCTTGTTTATTGGGTTCATTTGAATATCTCCACGAGACAGCCCAGGGGTCCAGTCCAGGTCCAGCCACACGCAGGGACTGTCTCTATTTGGTTGGGGGTAGAAGTGGTAGACCCTTGAACAGTCATAAAGGAGCAGATGTCTCTGTTGGGTTCCCATAGAGAGAGACTCTTCTGTGCAGCATCAGTGGGAAGTAGCAATGTGAGCTGCGCCCCCTGGCTGTCCTCACAGAAATAGCTGCAGGGCTGGGGACTGGAGGAGGAATCTGTCAGTGTCAGCATGGCTAGAGTCTGGGTTGGAATGTCGGGGGGGGGGGGGGTCAGATAATTTCAGTTCATTTCAAGGCAGCCTCCATCCATATTTTAGGCCCTCTACCTGGGTCCACAACCTGGGGCTAAAACCCCTATTGAGTTTTTTTCATTCCTGTCTCTTAATTAAGAAGGGTATAAAAAAAAAATGAAGGATATAACTGCCCAGAAACATCCTCTGGCTACAATTTGCAAATTATTTGCTCAAAGGTAAACCCCAACTCCAATATTGAAATGTCTGATAGTGTGCTGGTTCCACGTAAATGTTTCCCAGACTATGAGACAACTTTGAGTGGAGTTATAAAACAAGTGTGCAAAATAATTTGCAAGGAAAAAAAATTAAGAAAGCATTGGCAAGAGATGTGGCTATAAGCTGAATCTCCTATCATTTGTTATCATAAACTTTCATAAAACATGCACATTTATGGATGCATCTTAGGACAGTCCACCTTATGCCCATTAAAGTATTGCATTATCTGATGATTCAAATTAGTTTGCAGGCACAGGCATGAAGCCTAAGAGCAATTATGCTGAGAAACATAAGAAAATGTTGTCAAATGAATTTGGCTACAAATTGAAAATAAAGATGAAAGCACTTTATTCATCCTTCTTCTTTTTTTTTTTGTAGAGACACTTTATCTCCTTTATCACCCTTGGTGGAGTGCGGTGGCGTCATACAGCTCACAGCAACCTCCAACTCCTGGGCTTAGGCGATTCTCTTGCCTCAGCCTCCCGAGTGGCAGGGACTACAGGCGCCCGCCACAATGCCTGGCTATTTTTCTGTTTTGCAGTTCAGCCAAGGCCGGGTTTGAACCTGCCACCTTCGGTATATGGGGCCGGCGCCCTACCAGATGAGCCACAGGCGCGCCCGATGAAAGCACTTTAAAAAACATTGTTATTTTAGCAATGAAATCTTACTTTGTACAGTCAAACCTCAGTTATATGACAGATAGGTTGGACAATTAAGTTTGTGAACTCATCCTGGAAAAAGTGCTACACATCTCGTTGCTGAATATAACTATGGTCACTGTTAAATTACCCTTGGGAAACGAGGCACTGAGGCCACACCCAGTCCACCCTTCAAAACAATTCTGGAACTCTTTCTCTGGAATGGCCATCAGAGCTGTTGTCATAGAAGGCCTGACAATTAAGTTCACAAACTCATCCTGGAAAAAGCGCTTACCTCATAGCTGAGTATCACTACAGTCACTTCTGTCTATCTGTACAGGTACAAATGTGCCTCTGGTGACCTTCGTGATATTCAGCAATGAGGTATGTAGCAATTTTTCTAGGACGAGTCCATAAACTTAATTGTCTGACCTCATAGATCCCCCAAAAACATAATACTTGAAAACATCAGACACATGAAGTCTGTGGAAAACTAGGAAGTGCAAGTATGATTTATGACTTTCTTTCACAGGTTAGAAGTCTTTTTTTGTTTTGTTTTGTTTTGTCTGTATGAGGGAGAAGTCTGAATAGTACAGTGAGGCTAGTGGTCTTACTGATAATACCTTTGATGGTAAAAGAGAAAAGGCAGTGGGAATTACTGGTCTTAGGAACCAGATAGAAACAAGGCCCTGGGGTGGGGTTTGAACCTGAGAATTCTAGAAGGGGAGAGTACGGCAGAGTCTTGGGCAAGGCTTTGTGGTAGGTGCCTGTAGTCCCAGCTACTTGGGAGACTGAGGCAGAAGGATCTCCTGAACCCAGGAGCCTGAGGTTATTGTGAGCTAGGATGACTCCATATCACTCTATCCTGGGGCCACAGAGTAAGCCTTGGTCTGAAAAAAAAAAGAGGGGAAAGAGCTTTATTTTATTATCTATTTATTATTTTTTTTGAGGCAGAGTCTCACTCTGTCGCCCTGCCTTAGAGTGCCGTGGCATCATACTTCACAGCAACCTCAAACTCTTGGACTGAAGTGATTCTTTTGCTTCAGCCTCCCAAGTAGTTGGAATATAGGCACCCACCAGAACACCAGGCTCGTTTTTCTGTTTTTAGTCTTGCTCTTGCTCAGGCTGGTCTTGAACTTCTGAACTCAAACAATCCACCCACCACAGCCTCTGAAAGTGCTAGGATTACATGATGAGCTTACACCTGGCTAAGAAATGCTTGAAAAGGAACCCCACAACAGTTTGTTTTTTCCTGGGCAGGGTCATCTCTGTGACCTCAGCATGGGTCTTGGGAAACACGTTACCCATCACGAACAGATCTGACCGTCCTAGTGGGGTTACAGTCAATTCCATGAGGTTGTCTGTTTTCCTCCCTGTCCAGGCTAACCTCCGAACATTCAGGTGGAGAAATTTCTCAAACTTACCCTAGAAAAAGTGCTACTTACCTCATGGCTGAATCTCACTATAGCCACCTTCGACGTACTTCTGTATATCAGGTACACATGTGCATCTGGTGACCTTAGTGATATTCGGCAGTGAGTATGGAGCAATTTTTCTAGGATGGGTTCATAAACTTAATTGTCTGACCAGTTAAGATCCTAGTGGACAGAGCCAATGGCTGTCGTGGTGGACAAGTCTTGTCCAGGCCTATTCAGACACCTTCACCCCCACCCATGGCTTCCACGCACGGGGAACTGTTCACCCTCATTCCAGTCATGTGGTACTCATGGGTAGCAGCAGATCTCTGCCTTGTACCCCAGCCCTAAGAGATCTGGTCTAGACTTGAGGTAGGGAATCATTCCTGGGGTCAGAACCTTAAAGGGACAGACTTTGTTAGAGCCAGAAGAGACTTCTCTTGCAGTAGGTGTCTTCTCAGATACACCTGTAGTTATCTGGTCTGGGTAAAATCTAGCCAGTGATGCCAGCACTCAGACTTTTCACAGGGTTTGCAGAATTTGATCTTCTTTTAGACTCATTTCTCAGCCAGAATTAAGGGACCAATACCCAGAGGATGGCAATCCCAGAGGATTTTTCATTCCTGCCAGACTAAGAAAATCGGTACTAATAGTAGAAAGGAAGTTGTTTTTTTTTTTTTTTTTAGTAGGAAGGAAGTTTTTAAACTTCCTATTCAATAGTAGAGTTTAATAATGCCCAGAAATTAAACAGCAGCGAGAAGGCCCAGTGGAGGGGAGGGGAATATAGTGAAAGTCATTATCCTCACTTGGCCTCTGCAGGCAAAGGATTGAGCGTGTTAGTGGAGGCAGCTGCAAAGGCCCAGAGAGAGTTGAGGGAAACATGTAGAACGTGGTGAACTTCCTCCCTCTCCCCTCCCTACCTTTGGGAAAAGGAATTGAAAGTTGGCAGCAAGAGTGTATACATTTTTGTAGCACTTGAATTCTTAATCATGCACAAGCGTTGGTTTTCTATAAATAAAAAATAATGTTATAGTAGTAATGCTCATTGTGAGCGAGTTGGGCTGCGATAGCCTTTCTTAAATATTGGCCAACAATTCTGGAAAGTAATTTGGCAACATGTTTTAAGAGCCTTAAAACACGGTTCCATTGTTAGGAATTTGTCATAGGGAAATAATCTCTGCGGATCTCTTTCTTTTTTTAAATTTGAAAACTACTTTCTAAATATTCAATCATAGGGAAATAAAAAACTCAGATTCATTACAATCATCTCTGCAGGTAGTATGGGACCACAACCTAAAACTTCAAACCTTGGCTCAGCGCCTGTGGCTCAGTGGGCTAAGGCACCAGCCACATACACCTGAGCTGGCGGGTTCGAATCCAGCCCGGGCCCGCCAAACAACAATGACGGCTGCAACCAAAAAATGGCCGGGTGTTGTGGGGGGCGCCTGTAGTCCCAGGTACTTGCGAGGCGGAGGCAGGAGACTCGCTTGAGCACAGGAATTGGAGGTGGCTGTGAGCTGTAATGCCATGACACTCTACCCAGGGCGACAGATTGGGGCTCTGTCTCAAAAAAAAAAAAAAAAAAAAGAAAAGAAAACTTCAAACCTTTTGGGTCAGATAGTTTAAGAAAACCCAGAATTTGGGGGGTAGTTAGAAAGGCAACCTAAGGCCAGGAGACATACCCTGTTATTAGACACAGTATTGTTTCTGCGGTGAAATATGTGAAAGTCACTTTAAATTGAGATTAAGAACAGCTACAAACACTTCCCACCGGTTCAGTCTTCCAGAGCTCTGGCATTTCCCACGTGTGTGGGGCCACTTAGTGCCCTGCCGGCGTCTCTGCCACAGGAGCAGGTGAGTCTGGGCCACCTGCCCGAGTCTGAGTCTGTTCTGCAGGGCCTGCCTTTCAGGCTTAGGGGAGCCAGGTGAGGGGCCAGGAGGAGAAACTTTGTTTTATTTCACGTTTAGAGTTTTCTGTGTGTAGATAGTTCTCTCTCAGCACTCCGGGGGCTTGGGGAGGGGAATCGAGGGAGCCACCCTAAACTCCCAACAGACCTCTTGTTTTATTGATCCCATTTTGGGTATTTGCCCAATTTAACTTGTTAGTCTTTTCATGAAACCACTGTATGAAAACACCAGCTCTTCTGCTGCTTCTCTTTTTGGCACACATCCTGTCTTTAGAGTCACTATTACGATCTCTCTCACTGTCCCGTCTTTTCCAGGTCACCCTGCTCTGAACACGCTCCCCTGCCACGTACGCACATTGTGCCTGAATGTCTCATTTTCACATTCGCCTTCAATGCAGAAATCCCTGAGCTCTGCTTACCTCTTCCCCATTAAACCTCTTTAGTGGTAGAATTGTTTCCAGAATAATGTTTACCTCTAGGGGAAGGTAACTTTGTTAAGCTTACTATTTATGATCCATTAAGGCCCCAAATTTATAGAAAACTAAAAGGAGGTGAATGATTTCTACCCAACTAAAATGCAAATATTTCTATTTGGTAGAGAAGGTAACTCCAAGAATGATGGTTTTATTTCTTTGTAGGGCATTAACTAGTTTTGTATCTGATTTAGCATTCTTAATCCTCTGTTCTCTTTTTATTACTCTCTCTCTGTATCATTTTCTCGTGTCATCTTTTTAGCCAGCTTTTTCATCTTGCCTTCCCTTATTAATGAATTATGTAAATCTTTTGACACATGCTCCTTATATATTTATATAAAAGTTACATTTTTAGCATCTTGAAAATTATACTTTGACACCCCCAAATGTGACTGAGATGGAATTTCTCACCACTTTGGAGAGTCGTCAAAGCTAGATTATTTTGAGTTAGAAAAATGAAGTGGTATAGCATGCTCGCTCCTGAGTATGGTGGGATTAGGGGCCAACTGTAAGAGTAGGTGACTGTAAGCCCAAGGAGCAGTCCCCAAATACCACTTAGGAGCCGTGCTCATAGTTTGAAGAAATAAAATGTAGTGGATATGACAGTATTCTACGGCATAGGCAGACTGCACACTCATTCATTCAGTCAATTCAGTCAATCATTTGCTCACCCAGCATACATTTATGGAGCATCTACTATTTAATATTTGCTAGACACTGTTCTAGAATCTAGATGATGGGGTTGGGAACACAGAAGTGAAGCTCAAGAAGTGCTGATAAGTAATAGAGGGGGGTAGTAGATACATAAAGAATCAGTGATGTCAGGGTGATGGTCCACGCACAGGGGCTGTGGGAAGAGCCTGGGGTGTCATGGCAGCACCCGGAAGTGGCTCCGAACACATCCGTAGAGGTCGCTGCAGCTGTGTCATAGCATGTGAGTGGGACTCAGCCAGATACGAAGGTGACAAAGGGCCATTCTAGGCAGAAAAGTATTGCAAAAAGGAAGAGGAAACAGCTGGGAATGTGCAAAGAGGTCGTTGTCCCCAGAGCATCACAGAGGCAGGCCCTGTGGCATATGCTCTGTAAACAAGCTTTTATTTATGTATGTATGTATTTTATATGTCGATTTGGCTGGGCCATAGGCTGCCCAGAGAGGTGGTTAAATATCATTTCTGGGTGTGCCTGTGAGAGTGTTTCCAGAGGAGATCACCATTTGAATTAGTGGACTAAATAAAGCAGGTCGCCCTTCCTCACGTGGACGGGCCTCATGCAACCCCACTGTGGACTCGGATGGAACAGGTGGTGGGGAACCCTAACCCTAACCCTAACTGACTGCTGAGCTGAGACACTGGCTCCCACCCTCGGACTGGGACTTCCACCATTAGCATTGCTGGTTCTCAGGGCTTCAGACTCAGACCAAAGCCATGCACCACCCTGGCTTTCCTGGGTCTCTAGCTTGTGGACTGCAGGCGGGGGGATGGCTCAGCCTCCGGAATTACATGAGCCCATCCCTCATAATCTCTGTAAAAACCTGCCCGTCTGTCTATCTAATCTCCTATTGGTTCTGTTCCTTTAGAGAACCCAAGTTAATATACTGTGGATTCAAAATGTTAAATGATGTTCTCTTCTCCCCCTTCGAGGTTGCTCCCCTTTAATTACTTACTTATTTATCTTTACTTCCATCCTGAGGACCTTCTGTCTCTGCCCAGATGGAAATTAGAAAACAGCCTCTTCTTGGAGAGGAGAAAGCCCATTACAGAATCAGAAAAGCAGCAGCACATTCTCAGATGTCACCTTCAGAAGTCCCCATCTCCGAGGCAGAGTTTTCAAGCGTTATGTGAGCACGTTTTCCAATCCCTCAGATTGGAAACAATTGCCACAGCTTTAGGGAGATCAAATTGGAATAGAAACACCAGGAAGAGCCCTGAGGAGTTTTATTCTTTTCAGCTAAATTTCTCAGGGTCCAGGCCTTCCAAGGGAGCCAGGTTTGATGAGAAAGCCTCGTTGTCGACTGAGGGAGGCCGGTGACAACTGCCCAGCAGAGGCAGTTGGCTGCAAGGACTCCTCCCTGTTCCCTCAAACTGGGCTCAGCGCTCAGCTGACTCACAAGGACAACCCACTTTCAATGGCCCAGAACACCGGTAGGCCCATTTTATACCTGATGGTGGGGCTGTGGGTGCCTAGAAGCTGAGGTGGGGTGCAGGGAGAACCCCCACACAGGGCAAGTTGAGGGAGAAAGAGCTGGCAGAGATCGCTCCTTAAGTGGATGGAGTGGACTCACTTCTTTGATTCCGGCCAGCGCCTGTGTCTGCCCTCCAGCCTGCGGAAGGGTGTGAGTGTCCTGTGGGTCCAGGGGGAAGTGGCCAGAGGAGGAGGGAAGGCTCTGCAGGTGGCGGTGGCAATTTGGCAGGTTGGGGAGTGTGGATCTTGCAGGGGTCACGTGGTCATGCCATACTGACCCTTTGCCTTCTGTATCAGGAATAGGGCATGACTATGTATTAGTTATTTATGGCTGTGTAATAACTTTAATGTCTTAAAACAATGAGCATTTATAATATTATATAGTTTTTATGGGTCAAAAATTTGGGAGCTTACCTGGTGGTTCTGACTTGAGGTCTCCAGTGTGGTTTCAAGCATCCAAAGGCTTCATGAGCTTAGAGGTTCTCCTCTAAGACTTCACTAGGGCTGGCAAGCTGATGCTGGCTATCGGCAGGAGGCCTTAATTCTTTACCACGTGGATTTTCCATAGGACTGCTTGAGTGTCCTCACAACATGGCAATTGGCTTCCCCCAGAGTGAGTGATCCGAGAGAGAGTGAGGCAGATTCACCAAATGTTTTATAACCTCGCCTCAGAAACCACACACAATCTTTTTCTCAATATCTTGTTGGTTACACAGGTCATTTCTTGCATTTCTTATATAGTAAGAGAACTATATCAGAGCATTAATCCTAGCAGGCGAGCGCCATTGGAAGCCACCTTGGAGGCTGGCTGCCACACTTTCCTGGTAACAGGGTCCTGAAAAAATAATTGACAGGGCTTTATTTTTCTCTTACATAAAATAAATCCGCAGGTGAACTTCATCATCTCAGGCACCTTTCACCTTCCTGCATTCTCCCCCTTAGGGTTGCCTCTTGGTTCCAAGAAGGACTCTGCAGCTTCTATCATCATGTCTGAGTTCCAGTTTGCAAGAAGGAAGGAGATGCAAAAAGCCCTCCCAGATGAATCAGCTACTCCTTTGAAGAGCTTTTCCAAGTATCTTATCCAATAACTTTTGCCTATGCCCCATTAGCCAGAGTTTACTTTGCAGCCCTCCTAATTGTCAAGGTCGGCTGGGGATGTAGTTGTTCATGTGGGCACATTGAACTCTCCTTCTCCCAGCCAAGGTTTTGTTAGTGAGGAGGAGAGGAGTGTGGATTTGAGGAAGACTCTCATTCTGCTCCCACTCTGGTCTGGGTCTCAGTGCATCACGGGGCCCCTCCTGCTGCCATCTCTCCTCCGCAGCAGAGTTGGGCCCAGTAATGCTGCTCAGCTCCCTTCATTCCTCCATCTTGACTGTGGCTTGGTTGTGACGTGGCAAGATTCTGGAATCTTCTCTGACTTGGCTGCTTAGAACTTAAATGAAGTGAAGTTACCTCCCTTAAGCCTCATAACATCTGCATGAGGTGAGGACCATTCTCCTCACTCTCCAAATTGAGGAAAGAGACCTACAGTTGGTAAGTGGGAGCCAGGGCTTGCCCCGGTCCTTTCTGGCTGCAGGACAGGACTTCCAGTGACTGGGAGGGTCACGTCAGGGGGCGTAAATGGCAACAGTAAATAGGCGATAACAAGCTGTTCATACAAGGTGTGGTTTACTTCTGAGGAGTGGAGAAATAGACCTTTTACAATAGTCTCTTTTTTGCAAAAGATTTTCTCTGGTACCTTCTTTAAGGGACATCTTTTGCTCTGACCTGATTATTCCACAGGTTCACAGAACAAGGCAGGGACTCATGAGAGGGACTGAAAACTAATCACAGTGGCCTGGTCACGAGCCACGTGGTAAACGGATCCCAGAGGCAGCCTTGTTCTTGTTGGGGCCACAGTGTCGGGGCAGGAGCCAGCACCACATTCATTATCAGGCAAGATGTGCCATTTGCTCTGTGTGGTGTGCACGTGGGGGATGGAGGAAAGGTTTGGGTGGAGAGAAGTGAAGTTGTTATTTCTGGAATAAATAAAGGCAAAATGAATGTCTTTCATTATTTATTTAAGCAAGATAAATTAATAAATATGTGGACTGGAAACGGATCCTGGCCTCAAGGAGTTGGCTTGGAAGTGGCACCTTCCCCACTTCCTGGAGCTCTCGCTGGGGCCCAGGCCCCTCTCTGCCGCTCTCCGCTCTGGGCTGTGTACAGCAGAACGTCCTCGGGGAGGGGAGCTCTTCTGATACGGCCTTCCCAAAATCTCTGTTCTGCCTCTTTTCCTCCAAGAGACCCCCTGCTTCTGGAGTATTCTCACTAAAGCAGTGTTGCTGCTTCTTGGCTGTGCACAGCCGTCCTGTTTTCTGAGAGGAAAGGGCTTGGGATTATTGAATACAATTCAAGTTGATGCTTTAGAAGCATGAGTTCCAATGGAGGGAAGTTTTGGACCAGTCCCCAGGGCACTTACCTTGCACTTTCAGAAGCTTCCTTAACCTCTCTGTCTCGGGTATGGGCATCGGTCCACCTGGGTGTGTGCACACCCGACTGTCCAGCTCCTTCACACTCACCATGGCTGTGAGACCCCTCTGCCTGTGGTCTTCAACCCACTTCCTCTTCAGACAGCCTCAGCCTGTGTAAAATCTCTTTCCTGTGACTTTGTGGTCAGCGACACTAAGTGTGCTGGCTCTGCTCCAGAGCTCGAGTCCTTTCTGCTGCAGCCTGCCTTTTTCTTTGACTCTTGCATCCTGGTCAGGCCAAAGGGGCTGCTCCCTGGGGAAGCCGTCTTAAGGGCAGTGGGGCCTTCTGGTAACTTTCCCCATGCCCTCCTGCTGTCCCAACCATCCACCTCATGCCCTGCTCGTGATGCTTTTCCTGAATGTGATCAGTTCCCTAATGTGAAGTCCCAGTAGGGATCTCTAACAGCCATCATTGTTCTAAGACCCACAGCTACAATCAAGTTAACAGCTCCTAAAACTGACAACCGTGGAAACAGCTGTCATTAGCCCATCTTTGCTCTCAGCGTTATAACCTCAGCCACGTTCCCACAGTAGTAATCAGAGCTGCCATTTATAGAGCGTGCGTGATGTATCAGGCGCTAGCATTTTATTTTCCTTTAATCTTCATGATAACCCTGTGAGACAGGAGCTACTATGTATAGTTGAAGAGACTGAAGGTCAGAGAGGCTAAGTGAATTACTGAGTGTCACACAGTTGACAAGTGACTATCTGGCTATGGGGCTCATTCTTACCTCCCACCACCAGGGGCGCCAGCTTGCACAGTGCTCTGCTGAGCCTCTCTGGGAACTGTTTTCCTTTTCTGGGCGTGTGGCATCCAGAGCATGGCTATGGATGGAGGCTGGGGGTTTGGTTAAGATCAGTCCAAGGAGTTAAGATGCCTCCCCATGGGCTCTGGAACCCTGGTCCTGCCTTGAATATCTTTGCACACTGCTGTCTTTTCACCCCCATGTTGCTCACTGGGAGAATGCTTGAGGGAGGTGGCAGGTGATGGCTGGCACCTGCTTGTGAAGGGAAGGTAGCCTTACTGCTATTCTTGGCATATTACTGACATTTTCCAACCCCCGACTGTAGGCAAAATCATGGTCTGTTGGTGGTAAAGTAGGGGGAGGGGTACATAGTTGGTTCTCTTGGCTTCCTCAAGGGTCAGGAAGTGACGTTTGTCCCAGCCTCCGAAACAGCTCCCCTGTTTTTATGTCAGCCTGGATTTGTGGCTAGCCATTGGTTGAGGGCCTTGCTTAGGCTCTTGAAATGAAGGCCTGTCCAGATAAGATGTGGGCCAACTGGAAGGCATTATGCTAAGAACAAGTTGCCTGTGCTTTATAATTCAGTATATACGGTCATCCTAGTAATGGTTGTTCTACCCCTTGTAGGGGGAAGAAGGGAGGCTTGTCGAACTTTCTCAAGAAGTGAATTGGAGCACGGAATTCTGTTGACCTGTGTTCAGTTCCCTCTTGAAAATTCTAGGTTGTCAAAAGCAGACAGCTCTTCCAACACAGCTGCATTGTCACAACAGCAGGACAACAATAACTCCTGATGCCCTGCTGTATTGCTGGGGAGTTTGTGTGTGTGTGTGTGTGTGTGTTTCTTATGCTATTTTTCCATCTGGTGACTTTTGTTTTCTCCTAAATGCTGCTGTTTAAATGCTTTCCACAAATGCAATCTTGAAAATAAACATATTGAATGAATAAGAACAAAAGTGGATCCATTCTCGATGCTGGTCACTGCTTAGAGGTTTCCTCAGCTGCAGGGAGATGGGAGCCGAGCGCGCGAGAAGACTGTCAGTGTGAAATGCCACCCAAGGGTGCTGCTGGGCTTGGAATCCAATCAGAATGGCCTTAAAGGCGACCTCACCCCTGTACAGGCAGAAGACTCAACAACTGGGCACTTATGAGCAACCAGTGGGCCTTGAAAACTTTGTAGGCTCATCTCTCAGTGGGCAATTCACAAAAGCCCCGGTTCATACTTTCCAGAGCTTTCCAGTGGGGAGAAGCCTAGGGCTAGATTGTCGCTTGTCTCTCAGAGATTTTTGGTCAATTTCTTTTCTCACATTCCCCAACCATTGTCTTGCGATCATTGCCTTTGTCTGGGCCACCCGGAAATAGATAATTGAGGCAAAGATTTGAGCAGAGGGAATTGATTTGGGAGGGGCAGACAATTCCAGTAGGGAAGTGGAGAAGTGATTCAGAAGGGAAGACAGCCAACAAAGGATGCGTTTTCTGCCAGCTGTCACTGCAGGCGGATGGCGCTTGGTCCTGTGGGGAGGCTCTGGGAAACAGCATCAAACACATACCCCAGAGTATTACCACCCACTGGGAGGGCACTGGGAGCAGGAGGGCCGCTCCCTGGGGTGGTAGTTCCCAGCACTCTGGCCTTCCTTGCATGGGAGTAAAGGGGCTTTCTGTAGTTTGGGAAAAAATGCCCTAGGCACAGGCATGCAGAGACTGGCTGCAGTCTCCTGGGCTGTGTCCGGGGCACTAACACCACCATTTGCATCATATATACGGTGTAGACAAGCAGTTCTCCAGGAGCCAGTGACAGAGCCACTCTGGGAGGGGGTTCTCCCATTTGCATTTTCTTGTTTTTGTTTACCACCAAGTTAGCACACATCAGAGCCACTCTCCTCTCTACCCTCCCCCACTGGTACAAGTTCTCGATGATTTCAAAGCATCAGTGGTTTTGCTTTTGTGGCTGAAGGTGTGAAGTATTATGGCATGGATGGCCACAAGGCCCAGGGCTCTGGCTGTCCCGTGTACTGGCGGTGAGTTGTCATTGCTGGCGAAGCAGTGAGCGTCACCCCCGGGGTGGACAGCCCCCAGAGATGTGGCAGATCAAGGGTGCTGTATCGATTACGCTGCCTTCAGTGTCAATAGCAGAAAACCGCAGTGCAGACTGGTTTAAACAATATGGAAAATTTGTGTGATTTCACTGCACAGGGAGTGTGAGGTAGAGTGTGCCAGGTTAATTCAATGCTTCCAGCACTTTCTGTCTCTCTGCTTTGCGATCGTCAGCATGTTGGCCTGGCTTTCTGGCACCTCTTTTGCTTACAGGGTGGCTGCTGCGGGGCCGGGTCTCCCTCACACGCATGTGCGTCATTGAAATGGGGCACCAGGCTTCAGAGGAAGCCGGAACCACCCCACACGGGGAGCCTGCTGGGAGCACCCTGGGGTAGATGTCCTGGCCACCAGCCTACTGAGGGCCTGGCCAACAGTTGACACTAACAGCCAGAATGTGAGCAAAGACACCTCCAGGTGATGCCAGGCCCGGTCACCCAGTCAGCGAGGCTTTCCCAGAATGGGGCAGAGGTGGCCCAGCCCAGGGCACCCTCTCAGAATTCCTGACCTAGAGTCTGAGAGCATGAGAAAATAGCATTTTACGTCACTAAGTTTTGGGGTGGTTTTTAAAGCAACAGTAGAAACTAGAACATCATTCCTGGTAGCATTCGCCCCAATTCTGAGAAATATCTGAGGGTAAGGGGAGGGGCTTGCAATGTTCACTAACGGCCTCTCCCCGCATCTCAGAGAGGGGGCCAGAATCCATGTGGGAAAGAGGAGGTGCTGGCTTGGGGCCCTGATCCCTGCCAGGGCCGGCAAGGCTTCTTTCCGGGGCTGGTGTGCTCTGTCATCCTGGAGACTCCGGGACAGGGCTCTACAGGGAAGGATATTGGAATTGGGCCCACACTGGAAGATTCCTTAAAGGATAGTCTCAAGGTTTCTGAAGACACCCACATCCCACTGGCCTTCCCCTCACGTGTGTCCAGAGTCTACTCACTTCTCAGAGTGTCCAGTCACTACTCTGTCACAACCTCCGTGACCTGCTGCCTGGCTACCGAGTGAGCTCCCTGAAGAGCTCCTGCCCCCACCACATACCATTGTCCGTGACGTGGCCAGGGTGGTTTTTGCAGAAGTCAGAACCTGTTCTTGGTCTGCTCGGGACCTTCCCGGGCCCATTCACACGTCCCCCTGGTCTGTGCCTCCTGTGCTCTCCAGCTTCATCCCTGGTGTGCTCGCCCTCAGGTCCACACATGGCCTCCTATCGTTCCTCAAGCATGCCATGTGCCCTCTCACCATGTGGCCTTTGCACCTCTGTTCTCCCCATCCAGAATGTTCTGCTCCCGTGTGGCTGACCACCTCACCTCCTTCAGGTGTTACACAAATGCCTGAGTGAGGCCTTCCGTGAGCACCGAAGTACATTTGCAGCCCCTACTCCACCCCGGCTCTCTCTGTTCTTTTTCTCATCTTTAATTTTCTCTATGGGACTTATTCCTAGCTAACATACTTTTTGACTTATATACATATATTTATTATGTTTAGTACCTAATTGCCTTAGGTGAGTGACGATTTTTGCCTAACACAGTGCCTGACACAGCCTAGAACAGTGCCTGACACTCCATAAATATCTGTTGAATGAATAAGCATTTCTTCTGTTGGATAGCGTCACCCACAGGTCTTGCCAGCACCTCAGCCCCCCCTGTTCTAGAAACACCCTTACACCCTGGGATCTGGGATCAGGCCTCCTGAGTCTTACACACACAATGGGGTTGATCTGCTTAGCTTGGGTTTCGACCCCAGCTCCGCTTCGCTTCCCAACTAGACAAGGGTGATAACGCTCCCTGCCTCATGAAGTGGCCTTTAGCATGTGATGAATGAGGAATGAAATGACAGGGCATGTTAAACCCTGGGAACTGTGCCTGGCAGGCTGCAAATGCTCAATAAATACCAGCCAGCAGTATCGCCATCGCTGGCTACTTATTCCTCTTAAAAGGAAGTCTTCATTTGCCTTTGTGCTTAAGAATCATAAAGCATCTACTTCTTGCTTTGAGAAATTCATGAGCATTTTATTTCTTTTCAGATTGGGTTGTCTTTCACCTAGGGAAGGTTACGATGCCTTTTTATGTCGAGGGACAATGACAGTGATGAATAGTGCTCCACTGCCCCCGAAGCTGCCGGCATTTGCTCTCCGCAGCCTCCCCCAGAAGCTGCAGTCTCTGCTACAACGTCAGTGAAACCATCACGTGCTGGGGCAGAGATGGTGCCAAGAGCTTTAAGCCTGTCACCTTCGTGTTCATGTATACACCTGCACCAGAGAGCTAAGTACTGTGGTACCATTTTTATTTAACAAAGGAAGAAGTGAAGCTTGGAGAATTTGAGTGATTTGCCAAAATCATAGAACTAGGGAATGGGCAGAGAAAGTACTTAATTAAGTCCTTAATTCTTCAGGATCCAGTGTTTATGCCCTCTCCAGTTAGGCTGATCCCTCCCCCCCCTCCCTCCCCTCCCCCCCTCCCTCCCTCCCTTCCTTCCTTCTTCTTTTCCTTTTTTCTCTCTCATCTCTCTGTCTCTTTTTCTTCTTTCTTCTTTTTAACATCAGACACTAGGGATCCAGTCTGGTCTCTCAGCCACTAGGCAGCCTGGGATGGTGCCTGCGGCTCTTAAGTTTGCCAGAATCCCTCCCTGCTCACTGGAGTTGCCTTAGGACTGGCTACACTTCCTTCTAAAATCTGACCAGCCTCCCACTATCCTCGCCAACCCTGGCCAGGAAGCAGAGCACAGGGCCCACCCTGGAGCCCTGGCCCCACGCCGGCCCCGGGGAGGCCCGCTGGCTCCTGCCAGCAGGTTGCATAGAGCAAAGACTGGGCCTTCCTCAGGAAACTCACAGATCTGAACCTGACCTCTTCCCATGTGTTAGAGGATAGTGTTTTTTTTAAAGTAAAATTATGGTTTCTATCCACACATCAAAGATTTTATTTAACTCACTAATGGAACGAGGGTACTGGCAAGATGATGTAACTGGTTCAGAGGAGCAGTCAAAAAAACTACACCTTTATACAGAGTAAAGGAGCGTTGAACAACTTTATCTCTGGACTTGAAACTTACTTTGTTATTTGAGAGGGAACAGAATCTGTGGGCACGTCTATTGACAAAAATTACTTGCATTGCTAGCATTATTATTATATGACATAATATGAATCATATATGATATGAATAATATAATAATAATTATATTATTATTATAATTTCCAGAGTTATAAAATAATTGAAAGGAAGTGAAAAGCAGCATCAGATCATTTGAGATCATTGAGTCCTTTTTTTATTGAAAAATCTTGTGTCTTACCTTGTAGGTGGATATTTTCCTTGGGTTGTCATCTGTGTTATCTCCCAGTTCCCAAGAAGGAAGGTGTTTTCCTTCTCTCTGTTGGGAAGCCTTAGATCACAGGCTTTGGCATTAGGGGGACCTTGGGTTCAAAGCTCTGCTCTGGCTTCCTGGAAAGAACTTGATCCTTGAGTTCCCCTTCTAATGTGTGGTGAGGATTAAAGCACCTGTCAGAAGGGGAGAACAGAACCAAACTCTTATAGTCTGCACCAGCCAGGGTTCCAAATTTAATTTGTATGTGTGGAAACTGAAGCCAGGGTAGGCAACACATTGAACCAGGGTCATGCTACCGCAGCTGGGACTCCACGCTGGGCAGCCAGGCCCCACGACCACACGCAACCAGCACCTATGAAATGGCAAATGCTGCTTGTCTGCTTAGGTTCTCAAGTCCAGCCAAGTCCTGCATTAGGAGTGAGCTGACCAAGGACCCCAAGAAGCCAGCCACCAGGCTGGTGGTCACACCTTGCTCCCTGGCCCCTTGCTACCCCTGTTCAGCATGGGTGGGGAAAATGGGTATGTGGCCCACTGCTCTTACAAGGACCCAAGGGTCTGCTTGTTTCTCTTGGGGTGCTGTTGTCTGTTTTTACTTTTTACTGAAATCTAATATCCTTAAAGAAAAATGTAGAGCTTTGTGAATTTTCACAAAATGAATGCACACGTGTGTAAGCAGCAGTCGGCTCAAGAAACAGAATGTGACCAGCACCCCAGAAACCAACCTGTGTCCCCTCCGAAGGGAAACTAACCACTACCTTGACTTCTCATAACCTTGCCTATTTTTGACCTTTCGGTAAAGATCATAGAATCTGCATCCTTTGGGTCTGGCCTCTTCCATTCAACATTCTGTCTGTAACTGTAGTTTGTTGATGCTCGTTTCTAGATGAAAATACAATTTGTCCATTCTACAACTGACAGACAGTTGGGCGGGCAGTTTCTAATTTGGGCCCACAGAGGTATACATTCTAGTGGGGTCTGCTTAGTTTTTATAAGAAAAGCTGTGTGCTGCTTGGCCATGACATTTTCTTGACCCAGGCTTAACAGATGGACCAGCCTGCTTTCTTCTCTGCCACAATCAGCAATTTTTCTTTGCTACTTTTTCTTCCTTGGGGTCCAGTGTGCCAGCCCCTCTGCAGGCCTCTCCAGCATTGCTGAGCTAGGCCAGTGGCTGCCCTGTTGTGCATTGAACAGGTGCCGGTGGCAGGCTCCCGGCTCCAGTCTGGCTCACGGGGAGAGGACTTGTGATGAGCTACCGAGGAGGCTTATAGTTGCAGAGGAACCTGGAAATTCAGCTGCCTGGCCAGCTGGCGCGGTAACTTTCTCTCCCTTCAGATACTGTGTTTTTCCACTCTGGAAACAGTGGTTTCTGCTCCCTCCCCTTTTCTGTCTCTTGGTGGGAAACTTGTGGCTTGTTGGTTTCCCTGCCCCTTGCTCTGAGATGGACACAACACAGCTTCTCTCCTAGCCCGTCCCTTTCAGCACCTCCGTGCCCTCCCCTCCTTCCCTGCCCTCCGCATGCAAGGGGCTGCCCTCCTAGCTCCGTTTTCTCTTTCTTCCCCCGGAGCCCACAATCCCGTCTTTCCCAGGGCTGCTGTGATTGTTGCTGTTTCTGTTCATCTCCCTTCCCTTCAGGCCCTGTTAGTCACTTCCTTAACTGTAAATATTATTTTGGGTGGGGGAGTGGCGGTTATTCTTTTCCCAAAGAGCTTTCCTCTGACTTCCCGTCGGTAAGGAAACAAGCTCAGTCCCTCAGATGGAGCAACTCGGGCCAAAGTGACTTAGCGAAACATTGAGTAAAACAGAATAAGAAAACCAACAAAAAAGGAGAATACAAATCTGCTGCTCATGAGGATCAAAGATTGGCCTTTGGATTTGGTGTGAGCTTTCTTGAAACAAGGCTGATAAAAGAAATCAAAGAGATTATAGTGTTACTGTTATTAAGATAAAAGATAAAAAAGTTACAAAATATTTGTAATTTTTTCGAGGGAGTGTCTTATTCATTATTCTATCTCCCAAACACCTGGCTTAAGGCCTAAAGCATAGTAGATGCTCAATAGATATTTATTGAAAGGATAAATTAATAAAGTAAAATCATTTATTATTGTGACTAATATGTAATCCAGTATATTCTACCTGCTGGGTGATTTCTAATTTGTTGCACTCAGTAGCTACAATAGGCAGACGTTATGATTTTCCCATTTTCCATGTGGAACCCAAAACTTAGACACTGACTTCCCCAAGGTCGCAGCTCCTCAGTGACCAGTTGTGATTTAAACTCAAGTGCTCTGATTAGAGCCATCCTCTAAGGAATCCGAAACGGTAAAGCAAATGACCAAATTTAGGGGTATTTTTATCTTACTAGGCAGTACTACCAGCCAGACTGGCTCTTTACTGCTGGCTCCTGGCTGGCAGCCCAGTTTGGGGACAGGCCCTGCTGCAAAGCCGGGCTGGCTGTGCTGTCCTCTGCCCACAGCTGCCAGGCTTCACAGTGACAAAGCTTTTCTGAGTCTGGCCCCTGCTGGTGGACATGAGCACAGCAGGGCCCTCCCTCTCCCAGCCTGTTGCTAGAGCATCTTGGGGGACAGCCGGGCTGAGCGAGGCCCCACTGTAGCCTCTGGGGGGCTTTGTCATTTTAGGGGAATGGTGTAATGCCCAGATCCTGGACCCCAGACCCCAAACTGCAGATCAAGACCTGTGCTCTAACAAATAGGAATGTCGCTGTCCTGGCAAATCTAGCCTGTGTAGTCACTTGATGTAGGCTGGAGGAAGGGCAGGGGAGTTAAAGGTCATTTATACAACACTGGAACAAGATTCAGGAGCATCTTGGGTTGTAGGCCCAGCTGGTCGCTCTCTCTAATGGCAGGTATCCCTTCTGGACCTGC
Organism: Arctocebus calabarensis; assembly: GCA_963573935.1. Taxonomy (NCBI): domain Eukaryota; kingdom Metazoa; phylum Chordata; class Mammalia; order Primates; family Lorisidae; genus Arctocebus; species Arctocebus calabarensis. The sequence goes on along the minus strand of CAUYON010080296.1, from coordinate 12,080 downwards.
CTCCTCATCTGCAAAATGAGTCAATGTCTCACGGCCCTTCAGTCTTAAATCTCCACCTGAACGTTTTCAGGATGTCCCCCAGTCAGGTCTCCTCCTTGGATCTCACCTCCCCCCCAAGGCCCTCTCCAAACTCCGTTCCTGGGTCTGACCCTGCCAACCTGCGCACCCTGTGGTCAGATCACTTGCTGGCCCAGCTCCTCTGACCCCAGTGACCTTTGTACAAGGTCCCCAGTCTCTATCCCAGTGTTTTCAACCTTTTTTTTTTTTTAACCTCATGTCACACTTGAACCTGTAATTAAACTTCCACAGCACGCTTAAATTATGTTGATAAAAAAGGAATAAAAAAAGAATATACTTCCTGTGCTTTGAACGTCTTTTGAAAATAATGTAATTGTTGACCTTTAAAAATTTTTGCCACATACCTAAGAGGATGCCACAGCACGCCGATTGAAACTCACTGCTCTATCCTAAAGGAACCCGGCCGCCGTCACAGTGTCGGGGCCAGCTTGCTCACACTGGCTGCCAAGACCAGACCCAGGGAGGCTGAGACAGCTCAGGCCGTCAGGAGAGGAAGGATGGTGGTTGCTGGACCTTTCCAATGTGCAGATGGCTGAGGTGCAGAGGGAAGCTGGGGTCGAGGAACTCGGGGAGAATGTAATATTGTTGTGGTCCAGTGATAGTTAACTGAGAGGCCCAGAAATTTCTGAGGGACCAGAATCCCTGTGCCAGCGGGGCTGGCAGTTACAACAGCCTGTACGTGGCTGCTGCTGTTGACGGCACCTCCTGTTCAACCCTGCCGTTATCTAAAGAAAGGAGTCCCCCAAAGTTTTGTATTTGCTTTGGAGCACGCACACTACACACGTCCCTTTAGCCCCGGCAGAATCTAAAGCAGGGCTTCTGTGGTGAAGGACAAATTATTTTTCAGAGTTTTTAACCTATGGGGATTAGCACTTTTAAAAAATACAATGGAAATAAATTACTAGAAAAAGAAATGAAGGACACCCCAAAGAGTCTTTCCTCTTTTCCGTGAAACAAGTCCTCTGACTGTGGCTCAAATGATGTGGCTGTTGTCAAACTGCTGTAAATTTTCTGAGCACAGACTCCAGAGGAACACCAAATAGTCTGCAGACTGGCCTAGACTTCGAGTAACCCTGGTCTAAGCTGCTCTGGAGTTTCGGGAGATAAAAGAAATCTTCAGGCTTGGCGCCCGTAGCACAGTGGTTACGGTGCCAGCCACATGCACCGAGGCTGGCGGGGTTGAGCCCGTCCCGGGCCAGCTAAACAGCAACTGCAACAAGAAAACAGCTGGACGTTGTGGTAGACTGAGGCAAGAGGATCGATTAAGCCCAAGAGTTGGAGGTTGCTGTCAGCTGTGACACCACAGCACTCTACCGAGGGCAACACAGTGAAACTCTGCTCAAAAAAAAGAGAAATCTTCACAACGGCAGCAGGAATTGGCATTTTTAACAAATGGACAGTTTCCCCAAGGAGCAAAAGAGGAAAATTCATAGCGCTTTATTTGTCAACAGCACGCCACACTTATCAAATGACAAGTTACATTAAAGAAATGTTTTTATTTGCAGACATCTGTGGCAAAGTCAGGGGTGGTATCAAGCTCTTTCTCAGCACCCCCAGAAGTATTGTTTTCCTACTTTGAACTTGAACATGTTCGAGATACCAAATGATAAAAAGCATAGGAGCAAGAGCACATCGCTGCCTTTTTATGAAGCTCTGTGATCCGGATCCCAAACTCCACATCCATGTTGCATTATGAAAAAAACATGTCCAGAAATGGCAACAAACAGGGGCTGGCTCTCCTGGGACAGGGAAGACTGGGCAGTGGTCAGCTGCCCTGTCTTTCCTATTTTCTGTTCATTCTCAGCTTTGAAGCTTAATAACTGCATTTCATCTGTTTCTGTTTTGATTTTGGCTACAACAGGAAGGACATTTTATTGCATTGAAAAATAAGAATTTCACATTGTCTAAGGCATATTAGGCATATTAGCAGGCTGGCTTCAAAATTATCCTCTTATTAGGAAGCATGAAGGGACAGACAGAACTAAGCCCTGAATGAGGTGTGATTTTAAGGATTGAGACTACTTCTTTTTGTTTTTTTCTAACAGACATTTCATATTTTAGGGATTACAGGGTTACTTTAATGATGCTGCCACTGCCCAGAACATTTTTGAAATGCCTTTTTTTGTTCTTTTTTTGAATTGAGGACATGTTTAAAAGAAATGACTAAGAAATAGTGTTAGGCTATACATGACAAAGGCCATTGACCTAAAGGGCTCGACCAAACCAATGAGTCCCTCGCCCTACCAGTGCCTCTAATGGCGTGTTAATAATCATCAAAGATGGCAAACCTTACTGACTATTTAAACACCACTAACCACAGTGATAGTTACGATGAAATTAAAACGTAGTCACAATGCAATTACAACTACCCAATGAGGTTGTCTCAGTGGGTTTGTAAAGGCTCACGTAGTTGTGTTTCTATTCACGTCATCGCCTGGGCCACAGTTGGAAAAGAATCTTTGCTGCCCTGACAGGGCTCACTTTTGTTAAAGATGAAGTCCCTGCGTGTCCCCTGGGTGTCCTTGGCACAGCACCCTGTGTTCCCACTCCTTCTTGGGAGTTAGGAGCCCCAGGACTGCACTGCGAGCACCTCTCACCATAACATTTTGTCTGGCAATGTGACTGACAGCAAATGCAATACAACACATTTCACGTCAGTTGCAGGCGGCTCAAGTGTGATTGGCCCACAGTGGAGGATTTGTGGTTCCAGGGGACACAGAACAAGAGCCAAACCCTGGTCTCAGGTATCCCTGGACACAGCCGTAGGTGAGAACCTTCCTTAGCAGAGCTGATAGGGCACACGCTTCTTCACTGTAAAGCACCTAAATCAGATACCAGCCCTGTATTAGAAGATTAACCACCAGAGCCATAAGTACCAGCTCCAGCACCCTGGGAAGGAAGTAATAAACCCACCTGAAGAAATGTAAGACCTAGTAGCTAGTAAGAATGGTTGGCATTGATATACATTAATAAATGTTACCATGGCTCAGCGCCCATAGCTCAGTGGTTAGGGCACCAGCCACATACACTGAGACAATGTCAACTCAAACAACAATGACAATTGCAACCAAAAAAAATAGCTGGGTGTTGTGTCAGGCGCCTGTAGTCCCAGCTACTTGGGAGGCTGAGGCAAGAGAATCGCTTAGCCCAAAAATTTGAGGTTGCTGTGAGCTGTGATGCCACAGTACTTTACTGTGGGTGACATAGTGAGATTCTATCTCAAAATAAATAAGCAAATAAATAAATGTTATTTGTGGTATCTAAAACTTGAGATATATGGAAAGAATCCAAATGGAGTCTATAAGAAACATAATTTTAGGGTTATCCTGGTCAATTCAAAAAGAGAACCAGTGGAAAATTATGTGAAGCAAATAATTGGGATATGTATGTGTTTCAAAGTCCAGCTGAGATTTCTGAGGATAACCAGCCTCCCAAATAATGCCGTTGTGCTGTTGTATATTGGGGCATCCTTATGGTTTAGGGTTTAGCTTCATGTGTGTGTCTGTGTCACGTAAAAGACCCAGTGGTCTAACCCATGTTCCAGTGTGTCATGTGGTCTAACCCATGTTCCAATGTGTCATGTCTCAGGCCCACACTACTTCAGAGGGTCCCAGGGTTAATCCACTACAGCTGTCACCCCCTGTCCTCCTGTCTCCCACCCACTGCCCCTCACACCAACATGTCCTCAAGGTTTTTTTGTCACATCTCACATATCCTCCATGGCTATTTTCCTGCCATGGTCATTCCACATCAGCTGCTCTGTTCAAATAATGGGAAGAGACAGATCTGGAGGAGAGATGCCGGATGACTGAGGCACAGATCCCAGATCTAGGAGCTGGTGGCAGAGGGAGGGGACCCGCTGGGCTGAGGTATCAGAGACAGAAACGAGCAGGTGTCTGAGCTGGTCGTTCAGAACAGGGTCTTCCTCTCACTTTACTATCTGCCTGTTGTTCTGTCGTGTCTACCCGTGTCTGTGCATTCGCCCTCTACTTGGGTTTGTGGCCAAGTTCAGGGCACCTTCCCCAGCCCATCCCTCAATCACAGGAAAACACCCTCAGCTGTTTGCTTTACTTTGCCCAGTAATGGGAACGGAAATAATTTAAGACCTTGCATTAACAAATGAAGTGTTTTAGCCAGTAGAGTGACATAGTTGCTTTGTAGAAGAAAACCCCACAATACACGTTCACTATGCATACCTCATTTCTTACTCAAAATAAATGTAAATAAGCTTTGCTTCTGGGATTTAAACACCACTAACCACAGTGATAGTTACGATGAAATTATTTTCATCAAACCTTCCACAGCTATGGCTAATCCCCAGGAAGGATGTAAAGGCTGGAGGGGTATAGGATGGAGCCCTGATGGTGGCTGTGGAAAGTGGGTTTTCCAGCCTAAGTTGGGCCTGCAGGGTCAGTTGTTTGGATGGGAGTCAGGAGCCAGGCCGTGTAGCCAGGTCTGTGGCGTGTAGCTAAGCAAGGCAGCGGTTTGGCTGTAACGGGGCATCAGCACCAGCTTCTCCTTACATTGTCTGGCTGCTGGGCCTGGCTACCTGTTTGCCCTGTGGGAGTGTGAACCCTTATAGGGGGTGCATAGGAATAAGGAGAAAGGAGGCTGAAGAAAGAAAGATGGTGGTTCTTCACAGGGCAGCAGGAGCTTGGGGCAGGTGGTGAGGAAGTGACCCTTCAAATAAGATGCCATCCTCTGACTTCCTTCTGTTCCTGCCTCCTGGTCTGTTTCATCCTTTGTTTCCCTTTCATTGCTTTCTGTAATGTATTTTCTTTCTTTTCTTTTTTTTGCAGTTTTTGACCAGAGCTGGGTTTGAACCCGCCACCCCCGGCATATGGGGCCAGCGCCCTACTCACCGAGCCACAGGCGCTGCCCCTCTGTAATGTATTTTCAACAGCCATGGAAGGTGCCACTTTTGGGGAATGTTTGTGGGAGTTACCCTCTTCTTTATCCCCAGCCCATTGGGCTCTGGGGGTGTCTTGAGAGTTGAGAAAGCTCTAACAGGAGGGTGAGTGAAGCATGGGAATCTGGGGTTGGGGAAAGCACAGTGACACCCATGGGAGCCGCAGGAATCACGGCTCCCTCAGTGTCAGACACTTAATACCCATGGCGATCGGGGCAGGTGTTTAAACCAGACAGTAAACCCTGGGCTGTGGAGGGAAACATGGGTGCATTGGTTTGCTTTACTTGAATTCTGTAGACCAGACAGCAGCTTTGGGAGAGTTCCCCACTAACTCCTTCCCATAGAAAGCCAAGTCTATCAGTGAGGTGAAGGGATGAATTCAGTTGGAGAAAATAGCTTAAAAGTCAATTTTCAACCACCTTACACCTGTCAGGCTCACTAATATTAAAAACAAACAAACAAAAAAAACAATGGGTGGGAATGTAAATAAGTATAGCCAGTATGAATAAGGGACTGGCATCAAGCTGTCAATAACACACATGAGACGCGCAGATGGGGAGACGTGAGCTTGATGCCAGTATGAATCTAATGACAACATAACTCAGCAATCCTACTTCTAGGTATATAATTTAAAAAATTGAAAAGAAGATTAATTGATGACTCCATGCTGATCAAAGCATTCTATAATAGACATACTCTTATTTGACAATGTGAATGTTCCTTTCTTTGCATTACTATTATTATTGCTTAATACTTCGTTGCAGCAAGTGTCTGATTTCTTTTCTGAAACTGTTTATTATCTTCGTTCGTTCTTTGCGAGGTTTTTGTTTCCAGTCCTTACCTTAAACATTGTTATTGTTAAATTTTAAGCCTTTTTAATTTTGTGAAGGCAAAAAAGTGGAAACCTAATAAACACGTGTAAATGTAAAAATAGCAAAGAAATAAAATAAAATGAATTGAAAGCAGAAACTTGAAGAGATGTGTGTATAAGTACACCCATGTTTGTAGAAGATTATTCACGATAGCTGAGAGTTGAACACAACCCAAGTGTCCATTGGCAGATGAATGCGTAAACCAAACGTGGTGTTTATACACAATGGAACGTTATCCAACCTTAAAAAGGAAGGAAATTTCGACGCGTGCTGCAACAAGGATGAACCTTGAGGACATTGCGGGACATGACGCTAAGTGAAATTAGCCAGTCAGGACAACACTATACGATTCCACTTACAGGAGGAATTTAGAGTTGTCAGATTGACACAGACAGAAAGGAGAATGGTGTTTGTAGGGTTTTCAGCTCACGTCTCCCCATCTGCGCGTCTCACGTGTGTTATTGACAGCTTGATGCCAGTCCCTTAGACAGGTAGGTGCCAGTTTGTTCCCTCCAATTTTCCCTGTAATGAATAGACCACTCCGTGGTTCATCAGGAAAAGGAAAGTAACCTGAATAAGGGCGGAATAGACTGTGGCCGGCCCACATCCAGACCGCGATGGAGGCAATTGCTGAAGCAACTAGTCGCATTCAACGGGCAAAACGTCTTGCCATGTCTGCCTGCCGGGCTCAGCCAGGCTGACAGGCTGCCTTCCTTTGCAGTCTGGAAGGGCAGGGCCAGAATCAAGGCAGGCAGAGCCCAGTGCTGGGAGGTGGCATCTAGCACTAACTTGAAATGTAGACTCCATCCCTGGAGCCACACTGGCAGACCTTAGCCTGAGCTTTCTTGAGCAGAAAGCCAGAGCTTAGGAAGGAAACACACGCTTCCTTTGTCTATTGGTGGGCAAGTCATCACGCTTCTCCAGGCCTCAGGTTCCCCCTGAGCAGGGGGGGGGCACAGGCTGGATCACATGGTCTTAAAGGTCTTTCCATCTCAGAGGGTCTCTGGGGCTCTGACTCATTTGAGATCCTTGTTTGTGAAGTTGGACTCTGGTGGTAAGTGAGGAAGAAGGCTTGTTGTAGAGCAGAAGATTAAAGAGGAAGAGTTTCTGCAGCCTCAAGAGAATATTAAGGTAGGCAGCAGTTTTGCCCATCTTGTGTGATGGTACGATAGAGTCAGAAGATCTGGGTTCAAGTTTCTTTTTGGAACCCCTGGCTTCCACTCTCCTCCTTCAGTGAGCCTGGGAACAGGACAGGGTGGGGCTTCCTTAGAGCTGGCCCAGAGATGGGCCAGTGGGAGCTACCAAGAGGAGTGATTATGGATGGATCTGCAACAAATACCCCAGAGGCAGAGAAATACAGGCCACTGAGAAAGACGGGGATGAGACCCAAGAAAGAGAACCAGGAATAATTGCATTGAAGTATGATGAGCTTTTTGATTTATTTGGAAATGAGTTAGACTTGTAAATGTGTGTAGTATTACTGATCTTGGTAACCAGTGGGCACCAAATGTAATCTTTCAGCTCAAAATACTATGTATTCATGATCTTCCTGTACGTGGGCTGACTATTCAGCTAAGAGAGGTTCTTCCCAATGATGGCCTCTTTGACCTCATGTGTTCCAAAGGACCAGCATTTTGTCCTATATTAGATAATGTTTAAATCCTCACCAGCTGGTGGCAGAGAGTGGCACCAATCCATAATTTGAGAAATCTTAAATTGCAGGAGACCTAAGGTTCATCTCGTCCAACTCCCAGATAAGCAGGAATGCCCTCCCCCATAGCCTTGATCCAGATGTATCCAATTTTTCCTGCACAGCCATGTTTTTCTTGTTCAAGTGTGTAGTCAGCTCATTCATTATCTGTCTCTGGTTGGGAATGTGGCATTTAGTTGACTTTAAAGGCCACATTTTATTTGTTTTATTTTTATTTTTTTTACTTTTATAGATAGACAGCTTCTTACTTTGTCACCCAGGCTTGAGTACAGTGGCATGATCATAGCTCACTGCAGCCTGTCCTCAAAACAGTCTTCACCCTTGACCCGTCCATGTCGCTGGGATTACAGGTGGCCCAGCTACAGGCCACAGTTTAGAATCCATGCATGTCAGCTAGATTTTTGTGACTCTAATAGAGCTAGCTTCTCTTCTTGGCTCAACAATTCGTCTCTCATTCATTTGCCAGCAATGTATTGAGGGCATGCTGTGTGCCAGACGCTGAGATGAGGAAAACATGGATGACTGGGGAAAACATATGGAATCAATTTGCTTTGTCTGTTTCATATAGTTAAATCCCTGTGATTAGTTTCACCCATCCTTGGCTGGTGGTTAGAGAAAGGCCAGAGTCTCAAGTCACTGTCTTGGTACTTTTTTCCTGTGGTAGGGTGACTGCTCTGAGCTAACATAGGGGCTAGAATTCACCAGCATCCTCAACACCTGGCACCCTACCCTTCAATGTTAGTACCTAAATTGTTGACTGATTAGAACTTAGAAATATTTATTATTCTACAGTATTTGATTTTCCAAAGGATCAAATCCCACTTTTAATGTAGCACACAAAAAAGATCATAGAGTTTGGGGTTAGACGAGGAGTTCAAAAGTCTAGCTGAGTGTTTGGGAATTGCTTTGATCATGTGCAGTTTGGGGAATAAGCTGTAGTTTGATGATTGTTGTGAGATTTAAGTGAGACAGCCTGGTCTATGGTCTTAATGGCTTATGATGCTTTCCACCTCACACTTGCCCCAAGGACCACATTGCAAAGGTGGGTCAGGTATTCCTGCAACATCACGGGCAGGGATTTCTCCAAAGTGAGTGTGCTTCTCTTTGGCTGTTTTTGGTTGTTTCTGGAACTATGTGAGCAGGGAAAGCAGCAGCTATATTTGGGGATGGTGGTAAGAGTGCTAGAGGGGGTTTTGCTCCCAGAGAAATTACTAATTTCAGCAGGGAAGGGGGGAGGTATTATTGAATCTTAGCAATCCAGTTATTTTGAGTCAGAAACCAAGGCCACTCGGAAAATGAAAGATAATTTGTTTCAGCAAATTCATTGGTTTGCCCAGAAGTTCAAATAGGGAATAAAGTAATTATTGCGAGTGAAATGTGTTCCACTAACATCCTCATCCCTCTACAGCAATTAGTCAGGGCCCCAGCAGATGTATTAGTCTCTGGGGCTCGCGGGCTGCCAGAGTATCACAGTGCTTGCCTAAATCACTGTTTCTGTGGCCAAATTACATGTTTGACCTGAAAGTGAGAGTGCCTTAGATGTTCAATTTCCTGCTAGGATGTAGATGCAAAGGGGCCAAATCCTGCTATGTATGTAAAGCAAAATAGTAACAACATAATGAAGGAGCTCCTCTGGTATAATCCGTATTCACAGACAGAGCGCCTGAAGTTCAGACTGGTCTGAGGGCGTCCGAGTAATTATCAGAACATGAATAGCTATGAAGGGAAGCAGGGCCAGGGGAGTCAAGTGGCTCCTGGACTTGGAGCTGAGATCTCCAGTGGAGTTTTGGATCTAGCACTTACTGGGTGCCTTTGGACAAAATTCTCAGCCTCTCTGGGCTTCCGTTTTCACATCAGTGAAGTGGGGCCTTCTCTGCCTTTCTTACTGGATGGGTGAAAAGGGATTAATGTTAAAACCCTTGAGCCCAATCCAGCTCAAGGATGAGTTTGGTTCAGCTGAGACTGTGTTTTAAGAGCATTTGAACTTGAATGCCTAAAGGCTTAGGTGTTTCTCCCATAGGCCGAGTCATCCAATGTACGTTAACCTGCCTGGTTCCTATAGATGTCCTCAATGGAGAACACCACAGTTATAGGTGGGGCCAACTTCAAGTGTGGGTAAAACAGGTGGTAACCTTTTAGGGGTTTCTGGAAGGTACCTCCTTGTTCCTCCATCTCTCAACAAGCTCAGTTTACTGATTTCTGCAATTCTTTTGTGCAATGCCCTAGAAAAACAAAAACATCTGTGGCAAGGGAGGATAACGTTTTGAGCCTTAGCTACACTCTGTAACTTAGGTAGGGGAGTTTAGCGGATGAAAATTTTTTTGAGAGCACATTTTGACAGCTAACTGAATGGGCAGGAGGCAGGTAGGTAATATGCTCTCAGCTCTTCCTCTATCAGAGCTTAACTAGCTAGATAAGGAAGCCCTGGTCTGTGCTGTTCTCCTAGTTCGGGAGTGGTGAGAGGAGAGTAAGCTGAAAGGTGGCTGGCCAAAGTGGACAAGCGGACAGGTGGTCCCCTGAGGCACCAAGCCCAGCACTGAGAAAGCTTTGCTAAATTTTGGCCACACCCGGCCCTCAGGGGATGACAGCTGAGACAAAGGACTGAAGCTCACAGACTGAGTTAGGACAATTAGCAGCCCAGCATCTCTTCTACAGGGCAGAAATTCTGGGAACTTGTTCTGTTCTATCAGCTTTTTCATCTACTTATATCAATCAGGGACAGGGCTGGAACTGAGTGAATTGCCCCAGCCCCTATCAAGTACCCAGGTTGTCAGGCCTCACCTCCCCCCCTGCCAACACCGACATAACTGGTGGAATGGCTGAGGAGCCACAGAGCCCCGTGTGACCTAGGCAGGCGCAAACCTCTAGAGCATCTGCTCATTGGAGGGAACTGGATCACAGCCCTGCAGGGTTACAAGAGACTGGGTGTGACAGAGGGGCAAGGCGAGGAAAGAGGCATCAAACTTCCCAGGCTAATTTACTGGCTGGGGGGGCCCTCCTGAGCTCACAGAACACTGGAGCGAGTTATACTAAAGCTGCCAGCAGACTTCTGCTGTCTAGTCGCCAGAGACTTTTCAACTCTTTGATTTGAGGTTGGTACTGGCTGGGACAATTGATTGGTACCTCTTCAACTAGGCCAATCACCCGAGGACTTTCCGACACTGTACACTGGGTGTGTGGTAGTGGGAAGGTTTGATTTTCCTTTCCAATTGTTATGGAATTGTGGGGGGGCGTGGTCACCTAACTGTTGGTTTTCCTCCACAGTTCAGAATCCAACACAGAGTAACCAATTCGCTATGGTAAGACAGAGAACAGCTGAAAATCAGACAGAGCCCCTTAACCCCACCACATCAGGAAGGCCCCCAGTTGTGCAGGCAGTAGCAAAGTACGGGTTGGCAAAACTCTAGGGGGAAAGGTACAAACACCAGTCCCAGCTTACAGGCAAAGGAAGGACTGGTCAATCACTACTCCTAGAACCCCCAACCCAACTTATACTTACCTACTCAGCCAGCCAAATGGTGCAAAATAAATATGGGGCGGAATCAGCGGAAAAGCTCTGGAAACATGAACAACCAGAGTAGATCAACCCCCCCAAGGAACAATTTGGCGGACATAAATGACGATCCTTTGCATAAACAGATGGCTGAGATGTCAGAAATTGAATTCAGAATTTGGATTGCAAACAAGATTAATAAAATAGAGGAAAAATTGGAATTAGAAATTCTGGGAGCATTTCAAAAATTGCCTCAAGAAGTCAAGGAATTCAAAGACCAAATGACCAAAGATTTTGACACATTGAGACAAGAAGTTGCAGCCCTCCAAGATCTGAGAAATACAGTAGAATCCCTCAGTAACAGAATGGAGCAAGCAGAAGAAAGGATTTCTGACATGGAAGACAAAGTTTTCGAATGCTCCCAAACCTAAAAAGAGCTAGAGAAATGGAAGGCAAAAACGGATCAGTCTCTCAGACAGCTTTTGGATAACTCGAAGAAAACCAATATTCGTCTCATAGGGATACCTGAAAATGACGAAGTGGCATCACAGGGCCCAGACTCTCTTCTTTATGAGATTATGAAGGAGAATTTTCCAGACATGCCAAGAGATTCTGAAATTAAGAAAGCAAACAGTTTCAGAACCCCAGCACGACTCAACCTAAATAAGACATCCCCAAGGCACATTATAATTAAGTTCACTAAAGTTAATATGAAAGAGAAAATTCTGAAAGCAACCAGACACAAGAAATCTATTTCCTACAAGGGGAAGAATATTAGAATAACTGCAGATCTCTCTGATCAAATCTTTCAAGAAAGAAGAGAATGGGCATCGGCTTTTCATCTCCTAAAACAAAATAACTTTCAACCTAGGATCTTGTACCCAGCTAAACTGAGTTTCATCTACGATGGAGAAATTAAATACTTTAATGACATCCACATGCTGAAGAAATTTGCTATAACTAAACCAGCTCTCCAGGATATTCTCAAACCTATCCTCCATAATAACCAGCATCATC